>CAUYRH010046414.1:0-13605 GCA_963574655.1 Perodicticus potto
GCTGCAACCAAAAAATGGCCGGGCGTTGTGGCGGGCGCCTGTAGTCCCAGCTACTTGGGAGGCGGAGGCAGGAGACTCGCTTGAGCCCAGGAATTGGAGGTGGCTGTGAGCTGTGATGCCACGGCACTCTACCCAGGGCGACAGCTTGAGGCTCTGTCTCAAAAAAAAAAAAAAAAAAATCTTGATGAAGAGTAAATAATAATTTTATTAAATCTCAAACCTTTTTTTTTTTTTTTTTTTAAGACAGAGTCTCACTCTGTTGCGCAGGCTAGAGTGCCATGGCATCAGCCTAGCTCACAGCAACCTCAGACTCCTGGGCTCAAGCAGTCCTTCTGCCTCAGCCTCCTTATTAACTGGGACTACAAGTGCCCACCAGGATGCCCAGCCAATTTTTCTGGTTTTAGTACAGACGTGGTCTCATTCTTGCTCAGGCTGGTTTCACATATCCTGAGCTCAAGGGATCCTCTCGCCTCAGCCTCCCACAGTTCTCGGATTACAGGTGTGAGCCACTACAACCAGCCAAGAATCTTTTTTTTGGGGGGGGGAGACAGTCTCAATTTATCACCCTCGGTAGAGTGCCGTGGCATCACACAGCTCACAGCAACCTCCAACTCCTGGGCTTAGGCAATTCTCTTGCCTCAGCCTCCCAAGTAGCTGGGACTACAGGCGCCCGCCACAAAGCCAGGCTGGTTTTTTTTGTTGTTGTTGCAGTTTGGCCAGGGTCGGTTTGAACCCTCCACCCTCGGTACACGGGGCTGGTGCCCTAACCCCTGAGCCACAGGCACTGCCCCAGCCAAGAATCTTAAACTTTGATTATAGCGTGTCATGAAATAAGAAGCAGCACATAACACTTCTGCTGCAAATGAAGCACAGTGATTGTCACAGAAGCACTTGTGTTAATTGTTGGAGTTGCAGGCTGAACTGTTTTTCTCAGACTACGGAAATGGCATGCTCACAAATGGTCACTCCAGCTGCAATGTGAAGGATGGCTTGGAGGGAGGCAGAATGCAGAGAGGACCAGCAAGGAAGCAGGAGCCATAATACAGGCAAAGGATGATGTTGGCATCTTGAGTTGGAATGGTGGCAGTGGTGCAGTGACCTAGATAGATTTTGGAGCCATTTAGAAAGTAACATCCAGGGTGGCGCTGGCGCCATATGCCAGAGGTGGTGGGTTCAAACCCACCCCTGGCCAAAAACTGCCAAAAAAAAAAGAAAGTAACATCCATAGGAATTGGTAAATAAATACATAGCAAGGTCAAGTGGAGGGGTAGACAAATGTTACACCCAATTTACTTGACTTGGGCAACTTGATGGATGGTGAAGCCCTCACCAGGTAGGAAACGTGGAGAAGTAGGTTTGGCGGGTTGTTGTATGAAGAGAGTAAGTCTAGATGAGGATGTGTTGAGTTTGCTATGTCTGGCGAACATCCAAGAGGAGCTGTCCAATGGGTGGAAGGATATCCACATCCAGAGCTAGTGAGAGATATGGACTAGAGAAAAACATCTGAGGCTTGGCCAGAGACTGAGTCTAGATGACCTAGTCTGGTTCATGATCACTCTGGTGTCTCCGGAGTCTTCTAGGCCCTTTCTGCCATGCTGGGCCATCTTTCACGCCTCTGCAGACATCCCCGGAGGCACCCATTGAAGAGATACCCTTAGAGCCCTGAGTGCAGTGCCCTTCGGGAGCTTACTGCAGCCGCGCTCACACATCCCCACCTGCCTCCTACTTCTTTCCCTGCAGCCCAACCAGATCCGGCAGTACATTAATGCAGTCTTTTTCCTGCCACTCAACAGTGGCAGTGACGCTTTGGGCTCCTGCCTGAGTCTACTTCATTTCTTTTTTTGTTTTTCTTTCTCTTTTTCCATTCTAGTGTGTCCTAATCTACTTCATTTTCCCCTTAACTTTGGCATTTTCACTTTGACATTTTCCCTGAGAGCCAAGGGGGGGTACCCCAGCCCCAGATGGTGACGTTGGGGGCTGGCCCAGGCCTGGGGTGTGGAGAAGCCTCCCTTTGGGCTTCCTGTCTCACTTTGTTTAAGCACATCTCTGCAGAAGTCTCAAAGCCCTCTCCCCACCGTGTTCCTGGTAACAGCCCCAGGCCCTCACAGAGACACACCTGTGGGAGAAACCGAGCAGAAGAAAGCCGAGGTAAGATTGTCAGACTCAGCTTCATTCCTTTCTGCGAAGCTGGGAAGGAGAGGGAACGTGGCGGCAGATGCACTGGGATGTGCAGGACTCTCAGTTCTCTGCCCACGGCTCTGGCTGCCTTCTGTTGCATTTCTCTCAGAACTGGTCATGGGCAGCGATCTCCTGCTGGAATTGGCAGCTTGTGGAGGCCAGGGACAACACCATTCTCCTCTCTGCTTTCCCCACCATGTACAGCTCAGTGCCCAGAGCAGTGGGTGCTCCTGGGAGGAGTGTTGACCTGAATGGCAAGATCAGAAAGAGAGAGGGACTTGAGGGTACCCCAGGCTGAGAAAGGCAGTGAAAAGGAGCTCATCATGGGACAGTGGAGGACAGAAGACTGGAAAGGGGGGAAGAGGAGAAAAAGAGGGAAGGAAGGGGAGGGAACAAATTAGAAAGAATAAATGAATATTAAGGTGGAAGGAAATCTAGTTGAAAAAATGAAAAGGGGGGGGGGGTGAAGTAAGAGGAAGAAAAAGAGAAATAAAGGAGAATCTAGTCCAGAGATAATTCTCCTGAAATCAATTTTCCTCATAATGCAGTCACCAAAGACCATACCTATAAGCATTTCATAAGCCACTTGATCTATGCAGCCTCTTTTGACTATCTTTTGTATTTATGTGCATTTGTCAATTTTTGTCTACTTTTGTGCATTTTTAGGATGTTTGAACAATGTGTCTAGGGCACTTCTACTCTAGACATCTTTAAAATGAAGAATAAAGAGGGGGAGCTAAAATTCTCAGAAAGTGTTGAAACTGAGGTCTTATGTATGAAATCCCGTAAAAGTGATAGATGCTTATTTTTAGGTAAATATATCACTAGAAAAATGGATTCTATGAGAATTGATTTTTGTGTCTCAGGAGGCCGGAAGAGTTGGAAAAGGATTTGCAGAACCGCTTGGGCTTGGTGGGGTGTTGGGGAGAGGTAGGATTCAACATTCTTGAATTGTACATTGTACAGTCCCAACCTCCTGCCTCCACACCCTCAGTCCTTTCCCTTGGCTTTGAAGTCATGCTGTCCCCCAGTGACCCCCAAGTATCCTCTGCCTTCCCTTCATAGACTTACTCTGGGGCGAGGTCTCCTGGGATACAGTCTGATCCTTCAAAATAGAAAGGCCCTATTCTCAATAATTCAGAGATTTCTCTCTGAGTGTGATAGCTCATCCTGAATGTCCTGCTCTTGTGGGGCAAAATTTTAGGGTGCCAAGGCTAAGTGTAGAAGGATCTGATGAAGGGAGATCACTGCTACATTTTTTTTTTTTTTTTGAGACAGAGTCTCACTCTGTTGCTTGTGTGCCATTGCATTAGCCTAGCTCATAGCAGCCTCAAACTCCTGGGCTCAAAGGATCCTCCTGCCTCAGCCTCTCTAGGAGCTGGGACTATAGTCTCGCTCTATGACAAATGGTTAATTTTTTTTTCTAGTTCTACAAGAGACAGGGTCTCACTCAGGCTAGTCTCAAACTCCTGAGCTTAAGTGAGCCTCCGTTTCAGTCTCCCAGAGTGCTAGGATTACAAGCAGGCTGCACCAGGACTACTTCACCTTTTGATAAATAATTTCTTGCGCTGTGTCAGAGTCTGTAGTCTGATACAAAATGGCCGCCCTCAACATCGGAGGAGAGAGCCCCTAAGGAGTGTAGGCGATACTCAGGAGATGATTTCCCTCATTCAGTGTGGGGGTATTTACATAGAAAAGGTCTACCTCTAAATAAAAGTTCCCCAAGCCAATGGGGGAGACTTGAAGCAGCCTTAGGCCTTGATGGTAATGGCGGGGTAGCACTGAGAGGAGTTGGATAGGCCAAGAGTGTCGCACATTGTAGACACCTAATAAATGTTGAATAAAATAACTTTGAGGGTGGGGGTCCGATACCTGGGTGGCAGGAGGGGGTAGATGGTCTGGGTTCATAAGACTCCAATGGTGAACTCTTCTGTTCCGCATATTCGGGGGGGATGAGGGAAGGATGGGGGGCACAGCTCCCCCCATATGGGTGTCTGAGGCAAAGGAGAGGGGGTGGAGGTTGCAGCCACTGAACCACAAGGGTTCTTAGAGGGGTCATGGTCTCTAGGAAGTTTGTAGGAAGCCAGTCAGCAGTAGACAGGGTGCGTGGGGGGGCACATCCCACAGCTTGCTTGAGTGGGCTGCTTGCAGGCTATGGGGAGAAGATAAAAGTGCCCGTGGGACCACAGACTGTCGCTGTGGTGGCGCTGTGCCCTCTTCCTCTCCCCAGCCTCGCTCCTGTTCCATCCCTGGGGGCCAGGGTGGCAGCGGCAGGAACCTCAGGGGCTCCGAAAGAGCGAAAGAGCGTGTGCTGCGCAGCGCGCTTTGCTCTCATCTCTTTCTTCGTCTCTCTTTGGGCCTATTGCTCTGTGCATGTTTTGCCTCACGAAATTTCATTTCTTTTCCTTTTTTTTTTTTTTGGTGCCACCGTGAGCTTTGTGCATGATTGTGGAGTGTGGATTGTCTGCTTGTACCTGTTGTTTGTCGTTTTGAGGAGCTGCTCCCAAGTTGTCCCTCCCCTCCCCCCTCCTCCCTGGAGACCTCTGTGCTGCCTTGGGAAATCTGTCCATTTCCCTTTGTCCATGATGTCCCTTCCACCCTGCAGCCATCTCCCCCACATCCTCCCTCAGCTGCAAGCAGAGCACTGCAGGTTCCCTTCAGATCAAAGCCTGTCCAAAGCCTGCGTTGCTGCCAGAGGCCAGGAAGCCTGGGTACAGGCCAGGGGAGAGCTCAGTGGCAGCTGGAGAGGGGAAAGATGAGAAAGGGGAAGAGCCACGGGATTTTCCTAGCACCCAGGGAAAGGCAGCACCGGGTGTGAGGCAAAGAGGAAGAGACAGACTGGGGAACTGCAGGCTGGGGTGTTAAGTGCAGGGAAGCACAGATACAGAAATGCAGAGATATGAGGGCAGAGACAAGTGGCGGAGAGGGAGGGAGAGAGAGAAAAAGAAAGAGAGGGAGGAAGGGAGGAGGAGGGGAGGAAGAGGCGCCGACTGTCCTCAAGGGACCAATGAGACCTCCTGGTCTCTCAGGCTCTTGGGGTGATGTTATACAGGATGCTACTGTACTGGGGCAGAGCAACTCCGGGGACGCTGAGGATGTGGGAACCGAAGGCCAGCTCTCTGGGGTGGCAGCGGAAGCCCAAAGCAACAAAGAAAGCAGCAGATGGAAACCCACAGCCTCCTCCACTAAACTGAGCCCTGGGGTGAGATAGGGCAGTGCTGGGAGCTGGAGGCCGGGAAATGCCTCTTGGCACAGACTCTAGAACCATAGGGGGGGGGGAGTCAAAGTGGCCACCATATGGGGGGAAAGATCAAAAATACCCCTAGCCGTCCACAGGCATCTCACCAGGATGAGCTGAACTTGGACTCCAGAGAAGGGACATCCCACGTGGAGACTTTGTCCTGTCTTCACTCTCTGCTCATCAAGGACAGTCAGTTTGGGATGGGGGACAGTTGGAACCACTCTTAGGTATAAGACTGCCTGTGTTCTCCTCTTCTCACCAGCCTTCCCCTGAGTGCTTCCCTTGCCCCAGGCTAACTTGTAAACAACTTCACTTCACTGTGACTAGTGACTGGTGTCTTTCCCTCCTTGCCTGCAAACCCCTTTCTTAACCTCTTATGTTTCTACTTGCTGATTTAATCAAGGCACAGTGGCTCACACCTAGAATCCCAGAACTTTGAGAGGCCAAGGCGGGAAGATTATTTGAGGCCAGAAGTTTGAGCCCAGCCTGAGCTCCCTGTCAGAGACAGAGAAACCCTGTCTCTACAAAAAATAGAAAAATGATGGCTCAGCGTCCATAGCTCAACGGTTAGGGCACCGGCCACCTACATCGGGGCTGGAGGGTTCAAGCCCTGGCCCGGCCTACCAAACAACAATGACAACTGCAACAAAAAAATAGCTGGGCGTTGTGTTGGGCACCTGTAGTCCCAGCTACTTGGGAAGCTGAGGCAAGGGAATGAGAATTGGTTTTTTTTTTTTTTGGTAGAGACAGAGTCTCACTTTATTGTCCTCGGTGGAGTGCAGTGGCGTCACACAGCTCACAGCAACCTCCAACTCCTGGGCTTAGGCGATTCTCTTGCCTCAACCTCCCAAGTAGCTGGGACTACAGGCGCCCACCACAATGCCTGGCTATTTTTTTTGTTTTGCAGTTCGGGCCAAGGCCGGGTTTGAACCCGCCACCTTTGGTATATGAGGCCGGTGCCCTACTCGCTGAGCCACAGGCACTGCCCTGCTGCTTTTTTTTTTTTTTTGGTCTCACTATGTCACCCTCCGTAGAGTCAGTAGAGTGCCGTAGTGTCATAGCTCATAGCAACCTCAAACTCTTGGACTCAAGCAATTCTTTTGCCTGAGCCTCCTGAGTAGCTGGGACTACAGGTACCTGCCACAAGGCCTTGTTATTTTTTGGTTGTAGTTGTTGGGCAGGCCCAAGCTGGGTTCAAACCCACCAGCTCTGGTGTATGTGGCTGGCACCCTAGTCCCTGAGCTACAGGTGCCAAGGCAAGAGAATTGCTTAAACCAAAGAGTTAGAGGTTGCTGTGAACTATGACGCCATAGCATTCTACTGAGGGCGACATAGTGAGACTCTGTCTCAAAACAAAGAAAAAGAAATAGTCCCAGCTACTCAGGAGGCTGAGGCAAGAGAATCGCCTAAGCCCAGGAGTTGGAGGTTGCTGTGAGCTGTGTAACGCAACGGCACTCCACCGAGGGCGATAAAGTGAGACTCTGTTTCTACAAAAAAAAAAAAAGAAAGAAAGAAAGAAAGAAAAATGAGTCAGTTGTTTACTCCTGTAGTCCCAGCTACTCGGGAGGCTGAGACAGGAGGATCGCTTAATCCCAAGAGTTTGAGGTTGTAGTGAGATATGATGATACCACTGCACTTAGCCTGTGTGACAGAACAAGACCACGTCTCAAAAAAAAAAAAGAAAAATTGGCTCTGCGCCTGTAGCACAGTGGTTACAGTGCCAGCCACATGCACCAAGGGTGGCAGGTTTGAGCCTGGTCTGGGCCAGCTAAACAACATGGACGACTGCAACAAGAAAAATAACCAGGTGTTGTGGCGGGCGTCCCAGCTACTAGGGAGGATGAGGCAACAGAATTGTTTAAGCCCAAGGGTTTGAGATT
Organism: Perodicticus potto; assembly: GCA_963574655.1. Taxonomy (NCBI): domain Eukaryota; kingdom Metazoa; phylum Chordata; class Mammalia; order Primates; family Lorisidae; genus Perodicticus; species Perodicticus potto. The sequence goes on from CAUYRH010046414.1 coordinate 7,300, forward strand.
GCTTTGAGCTATGACGCCAGGGCACTTTACCAAGGGCCACATAGTGAGATTCTGTCTCAAAAAAAAAAATCTGTCTATTTATCTATGTCAAGTACCTACCATGTGTTAGGCAATTCCCTTTCCTGGCAGAGTAACTGGAGGGGGCTTTTCTTATCTTCTCCCAAACCTCAGTAGGAAGACTAAGCCCCCCCCCCATTGTCCTGTGAGTGCTACATCCCTATCATGGGCTGTGTATTAGTGATCAACAGGAAGCAAAATCCACCTCAGATGGTTCAAGAGACTGTAGAAGGGGGTTATTTACAGAGGTCCAGGGATCTAACCAAGATATTGAGGCACACTGATAATATATTAACAGCAAGAGAAATCCTGAAAAGGTAAAAATGGTGTTTCTAGAACCCGGGACACATAGCTATGGACATAAAATCTACCCAGAACAGGAAGAGAGCAGGAGAAATACCCCAGCCTCTCTCTCCATGCTCCCATCTCTTCTCTGGTGGGCACTTCCTATGGACCAGCCCCAGCTCGTGCTGGTGAGCAAGGGAGCCTGGGCAACCAGTTTACAGGAGTCAGCCTTTGGTGAGAGCAGGCAGATGGGAAGGAGAATGGGTTGTAGCATGGATTAGGGTGAGTTGGCTTCTTCCAGGCCATTATGGGTACACACACACTTAAATGACCCATTTTAGAAACAGAATTAATATGTTGAGTACAGAAAGAGGAAGTCGGTCATTTCTCTTTCTCTATTCAAGTCAACTTGATTTAAGTTTGGTTCTCTATGCTCGGAGCTGGGGCCAGGCTTGCAGTGGCTTCACAGCTAGCTGGATTGTCATCTCCGTCCTCAAGGAGCTTGAGCTGGTTGGGGAGAGATGGGAACTCAAGTCATTGTATATCAGGTAGAAGGCAGGGCATGCCCAGGAGCATGTCAGCAGGTTTCAAGGGAATTCAGAGTGAGCAGATCACTGCTCAGTTGGCAATGGTGCTGCTAAAGGAAGAAAAGATCTGGCTTGGGACAGAGAATCAGAAGTCTGGAAGTAGAATCTAATCTTGCCAACCCAGGACCACATCCTTGCTGACTCCTTCCCTGGGCAATCACCTCTCTGAGGCCACTAGTAGCCTGGGCCTGGACTTCAAAGACACTTTTTTGTGTGTGTGACAGTCTCGCTCTGTTGCCCAGGATAGAGTGTGTGTCATCGGCCTAATTCACAGCAACTTCAAACTCCTAAACTCAAGCCACCCTGCTGCCTCAGTCTCCCAAGTAGCGGGGACAATAGGCATGCACTACCATGCCTGGCTAATTTTTCTAATTTTTTTTGCAGAGATGAGGTCTCACTATGTTGCTCAGGTTGGTCTCAACCTCCTGCCTCAAGTGATCCTCCCACCTCAGCCTCCCAAAGTGCTAGGATTATAGGTGTGAGCTGTTGTGCCTAGCCTTCTGCCTGGCTTTGAGATACATTCTGGGTGGGCTTCCTTCAGAAGCTACCCTACTCCCATGGTCTTATGTCATCTGGTCCCCGGTTACCACATCAAGCTTTCAAAACTCTATAGACCATGTTGCATACATCTCTACTCAAAGATCAGCTGTGGCTTTTTTTTTTTTTTTGAGACAGAGTCTCACTATGTCACACTTGGTAGAGTGCCGCGGCATCACAGCTCACAGCAACCTCAAACTCTTGGGCTTAAGCGATTTTCTTGTCTCAGCCTCCCAAGTAGCTGGGACTATAGGCACCCACCACAATGCCTGGCTATTTTTTGTTGCAGTTGTCATTGTTGGTTAGCTGGCCTGGGCTGGGTTCAAACCCACCAACTTCAATGTATGTGGCTGGCACCGTAACCACTGTGCTACAGGCTCTGAGCCAGCGACTCGTTTATTTTTTTGAGACAGAGTCTTGCTCTGTTGCTCAGGCTAGAGAGCCATGGCATCAGCCTAGCTCACAGGAAACTCAAACCCCTGGGCTCAAGCGATCCACCTGCTTCAGCCTCCTGAGTACCTGGGACTACAGGCACCTACCCCAACACCTAGCTAATTTTTCTAATTTCAGTGGAGAGAGGGTCTCACTCTTGCTCAGGCTTGTCTCAAACTCCTGAGCTCAAGAGATCCTCCCACCTCAGCCACCCTGAGTGCTAGGATTACAGCATGCACTACTGTACCCCACCCAGCAATGGCTCCTAGTTCCTCCTCTACAAAGCTCCAACACTCCAACCTGCCTGAAGGAATTCAAAGTCAGGCCCCATCTCTCCAGCTACTCTCCTAGAGCTCTCTCTCCTCCCTCCCTCCTTGGACATCAATGCCACCTTTGCACACCAGGGAGTCCTAATACCCCTACCCTTCCTTTTCCATCTAACTCTGTGTTTTCAAAGTTCAATGTGATCATCACCTGTGAAAACACAGATGACTAGGGTGGTGCCTGTAACTCAGTGGTTAGGGTGCAGGCCACATGCTCTGGGGCAGATGGGTTCGAACCTGGCTTGGCCTGCGAAACAAACGAACAAAATAGCCAGGCATGGAGGCGCCTGTGGCTCATTGAGTAAGGGCACCGGCCCCATATACCGAGGGTGGCGGGTTCAAACCCGGCCTTGGCCGAAGTGCAAAAACAGAAAAATAGTTAGGCGTTGTGGAGGGCGCCTGTAGTCCCAGCTACTGGGGTGACTGAGGCAAGAGAATCGCTTAAGCCCAGGAGTTTAAGGTTGCTGTGAGCTGTGACACTGTGGCACTCTACCTAGGGCAACAAAGTGAGACTTTGTTTAAAAAACAAACAAACAAAAAACACAGTTGACTAGACCCACTCCCATTTTCTGTTCTGGCAGGTTTAGGGTGGGGCTGAGAATTTGCATTCTTTTTTTTTTTTGAGAATGCCATGGTGTCACATCTTATGGCAACCTCAAACTCTTGGGCTTAAGTGATTCTCTTGCCTCAGCCTCCCAGATAGCTGGGACTACAAGCACCTGCCACAAGGCCCAGCTATTTTTTTTTAGAGACGTGTCTCACTTTTGCTTAGGCTGGTCTGGAACTCATGATCTCAGGCAATCCACCTGCCTTGGCCTCCCAAGTGCTGGGATTACAGGCATGAGTCACCACACCTGGCCAGAATTTGCATTCCTAAATTCCCTAGTACTGCTACTGCCCCTGACCCAGGACCATACTTTTGAGAATCACTCCTCTAGCACTGCTGCCCATTCCATAGAATCTATTCACAGCCTTTCTGAAATACCCATTCCCTCCCCCAGCCTTGACTGTCTTCCACATTCACAGAAGCCATGTTTTCCTCTCAACTCTCTGGAATGGTCTTTTACTGCTGGGCCACTCAGAGGCCTTATAGGGTTGGTTGGATGTGGGACAGGGAAATGACCCTTTGATCCTTCTCCCTCTGAGCCTTGCATCAGGCCCAAGTCCTGTGAATTTTACCTGGAAATTCTCCACTGTCCTTCAACTCTTCTCCTGCATCCCTGCAGCCACTACCTTAGATCAGGCCTCATCTTTTCTCACTGGGATTGTTGCGATACTACCTTTGGTGCTTAACCTCCTCCAGTTCATCTTCCCTGTGGCAGTAGAAGGGATGTACTTTGCAAATCTAGTCATCTTCTCTACATATAATCCTCTACTGACTCCCAGTACTCAAGATCAAGTCCCAGCTTTTCAGCATGGCACTCAAGCACCTTCACATCCTGGCCTGGCTCCATGGTCTCAGTCCCCATCAATTTGCCACCATCTGTGATCCCATCTGGCAAAGAACCCGCTCCTTGACTGGCATAGCATTTTGTGGTACGTCCCACAGGATGTCTTGTTAGTGGTGTACAAGTCCAGTTCACTGGATTGTCTGTAAGGATTCTGAGGGGAGATTGTCCCTGTAGGTCCTGGGCTCAGTAAATGCCTGCTGACTAATGATTAGTATCTCCCACAGGCCTGGCCATTTCTGCAGGCTGGGGTCGCCGAGGGCTCTACCTCAGCAAGGCCACAATGAACCCGAGAATCTCTTTCAGGCACCTGCTCCTGGTGTTACAGCTGGGTAGGTTCTCAGACATGGGGTCCCAGGGGGGATGGAGTAGGAGGAGGGGATAGTGGGGAAATGCAAAGGTGGGTGTGGGACAGACGGGGACAGTGGCAGCCTTGAGGTCTGACTCCCTTCTTTTCCACCTAGCACTACTCCCACTACTCCTGGCAGTCACTGAGGGAAAGGAAGTGGTCCTGGGCAAAAAAGGGGATATAGCAGAGCTGCCCTGTAAAGCTTCACAGAAGAACAACATGCTTTCCTTCAGCTGGGAACACTCTAACCAGACCAAGATTCTGGGAAAACTTTACCCCAACTCCTTCTGGACTACAGGTAGGGTTACCTGGCTCCTCAACCAGGGAGGAAAACACACTGTGGACTGAACACTTCAGACCTGCCTCTAGTGTGCTGTGGGATTCCAGAGGGCTGGGGTTGATAGAAACTCAGTGGCACTCCTGCTGGTGTCCCAGGGAATGGCTTTTGGTGGTGTGCTGATCTGAATACGTTAATATTCATGATTTATTTTAATGAGTTATCATATAGAATACATGACTTCTCAAGTATTATTACTACAAACCTTGTAAGTGATACTTTGTTTATATCCATTGAGAGCAACCAGAATGATTTTTTTTCTAGCTTTTCTTTTTCTTTTCTTTTTTTAGTTTTTTTTTTTCTCATTTTTTTTTTTTTAATTTCCCTTTTTTTTTTTTCCTGAGACAGAGCCTTAAGCTGTCACCCTCGGTAGAGTGCTGTAGCATCACAGCTCACAGCAACCTCCAACTTTAGGACTTAAGCGATTTTCTTGCCTTAGCCTCCCAAGTAGCTGGGACCGCAGGCACCTGCCACAACACCTAGCTGTTTTTTGGTTGTAGTTGTCATTGTTGTTTGGCAGGCCCAGGCTGGATTCGAACCTGCCAGCTCCGGTGTATGTGGCTGGTGCCTTAGCCTCTTGAGCTACAGGCGCTGAGCCGTAGTTTTTTTTGTTGTTGTTTGTTTGTTTGAGACAGAGTCCCACCCTATATGCCCTGAGCAGTGTGCAATGGCATCATAGCTCACTGCTACCTCAGACTTTGACTGTGGGCATCCTGCTGCCTTCGTCTCTGGAAGCCGCTAGGATTACAGGTGCTTGCTGTGGTGCCTGGCTGGATTTTTCATTTTTTTATGAGTTGGGGTCTTTAACTCCTGAGCTCCAACAGCTCTCCTGCCTCAGCCTCCCACAGTGCTGGGATTACAGGTGTGAACCAACATGTCCTGCTAATTTTTTTTTTAAAAAGGAGGTCTGTCTTAGCATTCTGGGAGTCTGGGACGCTGAGGCAGATGGGTTGCCTGACCTCAGGAGTTTGAGACCAGCCAGAGCTAGAGCGAGGCTCTGTCTCTAAAAATAGCCAACTGTTGTGCCAGGTACCTGTAGTCCCAGCTACTCGGAAGACTGAGGTGAGAGGCTCACTTGAGCCCAAGAGTTTGAGGTTACTGTGAGCTATGATGCCATGGCATTCTATAAATGCCACTAAAGGGAGGGTAATAAAGTGAGACTCTGTCTCCAAAAAAAAAAAAAAAAGAGGTCTGTGCACTGGCTATTCAGTTGCGATCATAGTTCACCGCCTCCTACTCCAGGTCACAAGCAATCCTCCCACCTTAGCCTGCAGAGTAACTGGGACTATAGGCCTACCACTAACCCTGGATTTAGATTTACTTTTGTAAAAATATTAATCTTAATAGTACAAAAAGTGATAGCCATAACATGGCTCCTAATGTGATAAAATTGAAAATAAAAAGCATCACCTTTGGCCACAGAAATACCCGCCCTTAAGAGAAAACAAAACAAAATACCACCTATGAAATATTGTGACAAAAGAAAACAAATTGAATGTGAACGTAGTCTATCTATCTAACCATCAATCTATAGGAGATTCAAAGGACAGTGGAACTTGTTAAATGTCACCATGTGAAGGTAGTCAGCTCCTATTCAGAACCTGTAAAACTTAATAGGACAATGCCTGGTTTCTTCAACCAAGCATTTACAAGAGGAATAGATTGGGTGAGGTGGCTCATGCCTGTAATCCTAGCACCCTGGGTGGCTGAGGTGGGTGAAAAAAAAGAGAGGAAGAGTTAGGGCTAGAGTGCCGGTGTTTTGATTTTCAGGCAGATATTAGATTATTCCGTATTCACATACGTATATCCTACTTCATTTCTTTTCAGCAACTGCATAAGTTCTTTGTATAATTATACTATGATTTATTTAACTATTGTTGGACATTTAGGCTGTTTTAATTTTTTTGCTATCACTGCAGAATTTTGCAGTAAATAACCTTGTATATTGGCT
>CAUYRH010046415.1:0-26677 GCA_963574655.1 Perodicticus potto
AATGAGAAAATATCATGAATGTTACATTAATCAGGTGGATAAAAATATCTCCAATTGTATGGGAAGCCCGCACACTGTACTCCAAGCTTGAATCATTGTACACAGTTATGACTCAATAAAAAATAATTAAAAAAAAAAAAAACAAATAAGAAATTTGTAAACCATAATATTTTAAATTGAGAAAATACTCTTTCTATACTTAGAGGCACTTGAACTCTAAATGGAGTAAAGATATTGGAAGATATCTTTGGAAGACATTAACATTCTAATTATGGAAGACAAATGAAGATATTAACATTCTAATTATGTTTCTACATATTAAAATGTAAATATTTAGGCCAGGAGTGGTGGCTCATGCCTGTGATCCTAGTACCCTGGGAGGCTGAGGTGGGTGGATTGCTTGAGCTCATGAATTTGAGACCAGTCTGAACAAAAGCGAGACCCCATCTCTACTAAGAATAGAAAAACTGAGGCAAGAGGATCGCTTGAGCCTGAGTTGGAGGTTGCTGTGTGCTATGACACTATGGCACTCCACCCAGAGCAACAGCTTGAGACTCTGTCTCAAAAAAAAAAAAAGGTGAATATTTGAACTAAAACATTCATATATGCTCTGTTTGCCTGCATGTGTATATTCTGTTTATTTTTTTCAAAATAAAACTCATCAAACACATTATTTTTATTTATGATTTTTAAATACTTTCCATGTATAGGTATTTTGAAATCTGGTATTCTAATAAAGAGGAGCTCCATCAAAATCTTCTTTCCGTAAGTTGAATTTTCTAACGTATGATTATAGAATTTCAAAATTAAGTATTTGGCACAACATGAGCAAGAGTTTAATTTTAAGCTTATTTTTATAGGAATAAACTTCAATCTCTTCTGTTAACAATTTGTTTTTAATAACTATATAGGGATTAAAAATCTAAAGTATTTTCTCTCTGTTGAATGAAGACTTAACTAAAGACTTCCAACTGATTTTGAATAAAATGCAATACAGTTTTGGAGGTCTTGTTTACAAAAATATTTCCATGCCATTATAGGACACTTTGATTTATAAAGTGGTGCTTCAAACATTTCTAAAAACGAATTAATGACCAGCACCAAAGAAAATGTGTACTATCATGCATAAGATTATTTTTGAATTCAATATCACCTTTATCATTCACTCTAATTTTGTGTATATAAAAGTATGTGTGAATTTTAACTAGTTTTCATTTCAATTAATAAAATACCACAGCTTCATTATATATGCACCATAATCAATTTCAAGCACACTTTTGCACCATAGTTTTTATTTAATAAAAACATTATTCTACACTGATATCATCCCCACTTGTAGTTGTACTCATGTTCTCATTTGCATTCACAGTGTTTTTTTTCTTTTCTTTTCTTTTCTTTCTTTCTTTCTTTGAGACGGAGTGTCCTTCTGCCAGCCCAGTAGAGTGCAGTGGCATCAATCATAGTTAACTACAAACTCCTGGGCTCAGGGGATCCTCCTGCCTCAGCCTCCTCAGTAGCTGGGACTATAAGTGCACACCACCATGCCTGGCTAATTTTTCTATTTTTAGTATAGATAGGGGTCTCACTCTTGCTCAAGTTGGTCTCAAACTCCTGAGCTCAAGTGATCCTCAGAGTGGGAGAATTACAGGCATGAGCCACCCCATCTATCCCAAAGTGTTTGGTTTTTAAGTTCAAATGATGGTAGCATTTACAATAAAGTCGGGCAATTCACTTTTGAAACTTCCAGAAACCTTTCTTTGGTTCTGTGAAGTGGATTAAAAAACATTGAAATATTATGTGATTAATTTATTTGATTCATTTGTTCACACTGACATAAAACCGTCATCATTTAACTATTTGCAAAACTTCTGCTAATGAGGTCTATCTATTACTAGTCATTACTTCACATTTCTTGTAGGTCCAAGGAAACTCAGAATAAAAATGAATGAAATTAATTTAGGATAAATGTTGTTTGACCTAAATGAAAAGTTATGTCACATGGGGTAATATGTAAACACACCTTAAGCACCTGCATGTGTGAAATCACTTACTTAGAGCACAGTGTTCTTTATAAAGAATAACTTTTGATATCTGTGTCACTGCTTCATCAGATTTCTGTCTTCTGGTTGTCTTATGGTCAGTAATAACATTAAGGATCCTTTGGTGAATGCTATCTTGTGTGTTATATGCTCATCAACTTTTTTGAAAGATAGAAAATAATTTTATTAAACATGACTACATTAAACCTATTGCTTCTGAAAGGGTTTATTTTGTAAAAAGTGTAACTAAATAATAAAACATTATCCATTTATATCACACAGTAGGTAGCCAAATTACTTTAGCAGGAGCATCGGGATGCTTTGCAACAGGGCTACTGAACCTCTGTTGTCCAAATGTATTTCATTTATTTCTGTAATATATGTCTCATTAACCCCATTGGCTGGCATTCTGAGAAGTTTCATACCTCTTACAGGTCATGCATTGGTCACCCAGCATGGGCCATGACACAACTAGCTGCTGCATGCAGTGGGTGGTAGGGTCTGCAGCATCAAATACATTTCCCACCACCACCAGAGCAGGAGTGACTGAACTGTTTTTAGCTGCTCAAGTCCAAATGTCATCATTTTATCAGCCAGTGCCCTGCATGTGGCAATTCAAAGGAAGATGTAAGTTTCCTTGAGACTAGAAGAGGTTGGGAAAAGAGAGATGGGCTGTGTTTCAGAGTTTATTGTGTGTTACAGTGAGAATTCTCTTAACTGTACATACCTCTTATGCCTTGTTAAAATAGACCATATCAGAAGTTGAAGTACACGTAAAGGATTTATAAAACCTCTTGTGATGTGACTAATAATAATGATATGCCTTTAAAAGGAAAACTCCGGCTTGGCACCTGTGGCTCAACGGGCTGAGGCGCCAGCCATGTACACCTGAGCTGGTGGGTTCGAATCCAGCCCGGGCCCACCAAACAACAATGACGGCTGCAACCAAAAAATGACCAGGCGTTGTGGTGGGCGCCTGTAGTCCCAGCTACTTGGGAGGCAGAGGCAGGAGACTCTCTTGAGCCCAGGAATTGGAGGTTGCAGTGAGCTGTGATGCCACGGCACTCTCTCCAGGGTGACTGCTTGAGGCTCTGTCTCAAAAAAAAAGGAAAACTCCAGGACAAATGCTAAACTGAACTGAATGCTTAAACAATAGGCTAAAACTAGTGTGTTCTAAACAAACTAGGATACCTTAGTTTAGGTAAGTCACCTTAACCCTGGAATTGTCTTTTCCTTTCAACACAGAAACCAACCTCCTGATCTTGCTTATGCTTTCTTCTACATATCTCTCGAAATGAACTTTTATTTTCTCCTCTCACTGTATCTGCCTTAGCCTAGATGCTCCTTACTGCATGCCTGTATTATTTGTAACAACCTATATGACTCAATTCTCCTATCCATTCTCTTCATCCCTACCATATTTTTCTTTCTCCAGAGTCTTTTGTAGCTCATCACACCCTTGCTGAAAAGTTCTTTAATTGCTTCTTATTACCCATTCATGCTGTAACTTTCATATAGAATCTTCGCCCCAACCTGGACCCTAGTTGTTGAAATTTTCCCTGCACTTTTAAGTCCAAGTAACATTTTCTTCAAGATTCCTACATTTCCCATCAAGAAATGTCCTCTTTATCTTCTAAGTTTCTGTGATAGTGTAGAAATTACTCTAACGGTGTATTAGACAGATAACCTTCAGTTCAAGGAGCTATTTGAAAACTTTTGAAGGACAGAGATGATCTCTTTCTTTTTGATACCCAGCAATGCCATATAGTTCCTTGTCCTTTGAACATGCTGCTACTTCATAACTATTCATTGATCGAATTAATAATAATTAATTGAATTAATAATAATTCATGCTAAAATGGTAATGAGTGGAGTCTTTCTGTTAGAAAATATTTTATAATTTATTGGGGACATTTAAGCAGAAGGAATGATTAAATTTAAAATTGTGGGATGATTTTTATTTTTATTTTTAAATTTTTTTCATATTTTTAATAATCATCAGAATTTTCTTTTTTTCTTTCTTTTTTTTTTTTTTGTAGAGACAGTCTCACTTTATCACCCTTGGTAGAGGTCACACAGCTCACAGCAACCTCCTACTCCTGGGCTTAGGTGATTCTCTTGCCTCAGCCTCCCGAGTAGCTGGGACTACAGGCGCCCGCCACAACGCCCAGCTATTTTTTTTTTTTTTTTTTTGCAGCTTGGCTGGGGCCGGGTTTGAACCCACCACCCTTGGTATATTGGGCCTGCACCCTGCCCACTGAGCCACAAGCACCTCCCATTCATCAGAATTTTCATGTCCAGTTGTACAAGAAATATTTTTGAGTCGACAGACATTTAGTCAGTAAAAACACTACAAAAAATCAAGTTATTTCTTTTACTTTTCCTTAAGATCAGCCTTGCATAAATAACAAAACAAGACCAATTTCATACCATTTTTACAACTCTAACAAATAAAAGGTAAAAAACACATCAACAGTAAATATATTTTTGGATACTTGCTTTTCCATTTTTGTGATACTTTCCTAAGAAGAATGTGTTTCAACTTCATCCAGGTTAATACAAAAGATGTAAGGTCTCCATCTTTTTATGGCTTCATAGTATTCCATGGTATACATATATCACAGGTTGTTAAGTCATTCCTGTGTTGAAGGCATTTAGGTTGTTTCCAAATCTTGGTGATTGTAAATTGAGCTGCAATAAACGAGCTAGTGCAAATATCCTTATGATAAAAACATTTTATCTATCCAAAAGCAAGTATATAAGGTGTTTGTGTCTATGTGTGTGTATCTCAAAGAAGGGACCAGCATCAAACTGACAACAGCAGCTACTTGTGGGGAAGACAGGGGCATCGGAAGGTTATGTGAAAAATACTTCTACTATTACTCTGTGCTCTGTTTTAATATTTTTGTAATGAGTATGTATTGTATATTATGTGTGAAATAGAGAAATGGTCATTTTTAAGAAGAATTATTAGCCTATATGACACCATTTGTGTGGTGTCTTAGATGTTTAAACTGCCTTCAAGGAGTTTAGACCAAACAGTAAGGAGTTTAGACCAAACTGTAAGGAGTTTACACCAAACAGTACTCCTATGGAAACTTCTAAGAAATGGAGAGAATAAGCAATTGGCTCAATTTTCAAGTTATGTTCTCTGTTGTTATTTTTGAAAGTCATACCAGAAAAAGAAAATAAATATATCTGTGATCATAAGTAAAAACATATTTGGAAGATAAATAATATATTAATAGAAAAAAAGGAAACGCATGAAAAAAGTGGAACTCACGTAAGTTTCTTATAAGTCAAATGAACTCATGTAACAAGTTTATAATCTAAAAATCGATTCACTTATAGGCATAAGAGCTAAACAATGTTGGTGGGACTGCAAACTAATATAGCCTTTTAGGAAAACAGTATAGAGAATCCTCAAAGAAGTCAAAATAGACCTTCCATTGATCCCACAATCCCATTACTAGGCATCTATCTACCCAGAAGAAAAAAAAGCATTTTATTGTAAGTATATTTGCACTAGATTGTTTATTGCAGCTCAATTTTCAATTGCTAAGATGTGGAAACAACCTAAATGCCTTCAATACAGGAATGAATTAACAAACTGTGATATATGTATACCATGGAATACTATGCCATAAAAAGATGGAGTATTAACCTTTTGTATTAACCTGGATGAAGTTGAAACATATTCTTCTTAGTGAAGTTTCACAAAAATGGAAAAGCAAATATCCAATGTACTCAATACTAATATGAAGCCAGTAGATGATCTAATACATGCCCACACAAGAGAAAAACTCAATTCAATTCAAGATGGGGGGAATGAGAAGGTGGGAGGAGAAGAAAGGGGAAGAGGGAGGGGGATTGGTGTGTTCCCACTTAGGGAGGATATGGCACACCCCTGGGTATGAGACACAACCATGACAGGGAATTTACCTAAAAAATGCAAACATTGTAAAAAACCTAGTTCTTTTAACCCTCAAATTAACCTAAAATTAAAAGGAAACTAAAAAATTGTAACTAAAATCAGTAAAGCTATTAAAATATTTAAATAATTAATTCTTTAGGAAAATAAAGAACATCTGGAAGGCAAGGAAATTGAAAGACCAGAAATTAAAAAGCAAATAGTGTGTTTTGTGCCATTGAGGGACCTAAGCAAATGGACATAAACCCATTTGAAAATAAGCACGGAGTTTGTATAATTACAATGAGCCTGAAGATGGGTTTAGCATTTATGTATCTCCTGGGAAGCACGATGAGTCAGAAACATAAAACCAAGTGAAGGGAGGTTATTAAAATATTATTTCCTGTTGTATTGTAGAACTTCAGAAGAGAATAAACATACCGATTACTTGCATGGCCGGTTCCACGTCTGTTGTGGCCTCTTCCAACAACAGCAGCAGCTTGGCTGATATCTGATGCACGGATTCAATGTTGCTAAACAAGCTATCCACGTCCAGCCGATCAATCTGAAGAAACACAAACATTGAGCACCAGCTGACTGAGAGAAAGGCACTATGCTTGGGATGGTTTCTCCTGCTAAACAGTAAGCGTTTTATATGCCAGCCCATGCTGCTGCCATCAACTGTTTCTGTAAACACTCCTATTTAGGATTTCTAGAGTGCAGTTTTTCATTTAGGAAACCGTGATAGAGATGGCGCATCTGTTACCTCTGTCTTTCTTTTTTCATTTGGAATGTGTTTTGAGTTAAATGTGCATGTACATATTCTTATAAGAGCCAGAATGAGAAGATTTGAGCCTAAATGGTGTTTTTATTAATTGTTCTCTATGAAAGTATTGCTCGTGTGGAAGAATCTGAATATTTTACTGCTTAGATGGCAGAAATCAGACCTTACCCTAGGCAACTAACTATTTTCAAAGCTATTTTTAAACCCCAGATGTTTAAAAAAGTGATGACAAGTAGATGTGCTGGGTTGCTTCATGTTTTCTTTTTTCTTGAAATAATTACAAATGGAAATCTTCATCAAATATATTCTGCTAATTAGATTTATTATATTTTGTAATTTTATGCACACTCTCAACAACCAATGTAATCATTTTTAGATCTTATAGCTGAAGCTTATAATAATTTATTTATTCTTTCATCCATCTTTTCATCAAATATTCCCTAAGCACCTACTGTGTACCAAGAATTAAAATAGAAACTAGACTGTCCAGGTAGTGGGTGATTAGTAGAATTTGTATAGTGAAATATGTAGTCTAATTTTGCTGGTTTGTTTCCCCGTCAGTTTAAGTTAGATTCATTGTATGAGATCATGGATGGGATAACTAAGTCATCAATGATCAAACTAGAGAGGAGCTTCGAAAGTGAAAAGCAGAGTTTCTGAATTAGAATCAGGTCAGGAAAATTAGGGGCAAGAGAGATAAGGAAACCAGTTTAAAGATGAAGGGCCAAGAAATTATTAAGGAAAATTAGGGACAAGGGATGTAAGATAAAAGGCAGAGCTGGAAGCCTTCTGGAGATAAAAGTCGACAATTGCAGCACCAGCTGACTGAGAGAAAGGCACTATACTTGGGATGGTTTCTCCTGCTAAACAGTAAGCATTCTTTCCCATCTTTCAGGATCAGTTTCCTTAGGTGGGTACTAGGTCTAAAGGGAGAGGAAGGAAACAACAACCTGTTTACCTTTTTATCTTATTCTTTTTTGACATTCACTTTTCTGTTCCTCCCCATATTGTGCACATATTATTTTGGTAAGCATATTCTGTCATCAAACTTGGAAGTGTAACTTCATAATTTACCTTTTGAAAATGTGATAACCATGTCAGTTATTTCTTATGCAATATATTTTGCTGTATACAGAATTTCTTTCAATAATCTTGGGAAATTCTTCACTTTCTTATCATCAGTCCTATTCTCAAGATAACTCCCAGTCATTTTTGGAATTAAATCTATATGACCATATGCCGTGGTTTACTTCTATATAGAATTAGACAACTTAAAATTTTTTTTTATATTTTGTTAGTCTCAAAGACTAGATAGACAGGTTTTTTTTGTTTTTTTCTTTTTGAGACAGAGCCTCAAGCTATCCCCCTGGGTAGAGTGCCATGGCATCACAGCTCACAGCAACCTCCAACTCCTGGGCTTAAGAGAGTCTCCTGCCTCTGCCTCCCAAGTAGCTGGGACTACAGGCACCCGCCACAACACTCGGCTATTTTTTGGTTGCAGGTGTCGTTGTTTGGTGGGCTGGGCTGGATTTGAACCGACCAGCTCAGGTGTATGTGGCTGACGCCTTAGCCACTTGAACCATAGGCACCGAACTGATAGACAGTTTTTTAAGTGTTTCTAAAATTGTCTATATCTCTATACTAATTTTAACATTGCAGTCACTATTGACTCTTAAGGTCTTTAATCCAGTGTTTCATAAAATGTTCTTTCCATTCATTTAAATAGGATAGGGCACATGTGACTGTCTTGCCTGAACTCTGGGGGTGTTCAACATTTCCTATTTCTGTATTATAAAGTATATTTACTATTATACAAAAATCTAAAAGGCATGTAACAGTTATATGGCTCTTTTTGTTAATTATAATTTAATACTAGTGCAGGAATTACTCCTGCTAATATTCCTGTTAATTATATATTTAATAATAGTACAGAAATAATTTAAAGAAATGTAGGATGAAGCTAGAACCAGAAATAGACCTTTGATATTCCAGCTTAAAAAAAAAAAAGAAATTGACCTTGTAGTTCTATGCCCTTATCCATGACCAGAAAACACTAATAACAGAGTACTTTGCTATCTCTATTTTGATTTTTTGGGGTTTTTTTGAGTTTTTCACTAAGTTTTCACTTCTGTAATTTATTGCCCCAAGGTCAGTATCCTGCATATCTGTCTAATTTAGATTGCAAATCCATTAAGTAAGAATCTAATCCTACATTTTATCTATAATCTTAGTTCAGCGCAACAAATACTAAATGACAAAAACATAGGTTTTAATTCAATTTCTTCCTGAAGGACAGAAAGGATTAAGACATCAATTGGTCTGGTTTCAGTCACCCATATCACCATGGGCACATGGGGATTGTGTGAATCATAAAATGAATTCATATTCAGTTACTGCTATGCCAAGGAACAAATAAATGCCTAGTCTAAATAGGCTTTTAAAATTGATAGATGATTTTATGATTACTGATATAAATTCAAGGAAACACCTCTATATATTAATCATTCACCAGAAACAGGCAATGCTCTCAAAGCATAAGTTAAATTGTGTTTTAAATGGATTAAAATTTATTTTTTAAAAAAAAGATGGTCTACATACACATTATTCCAAGCCAGATCAATTCATAATAATTCAAACTTACAAAACATAAAACTTAAAAGTCAGTGTTTCCATTGACAATTTAATTTGTTGCTTTACAAAAGTAGCCATCACAGGATTTACTTTAAATAGCAAGTTCCCATTACATTTAGACAATCACTAGATTTTGAAATCAGGTAGTGTAATGCCTCAGACTTTGTTCTTTTTCCTCAAGATTGCTCTGCTACTTGGGGTCTTTTGTGATTCATACAAATTTTTTAAAAATTCATTTTTGTGAAAAATGTCATTGAATTTTTATAGAAATCGCATTGAGTCTATAGTTTATTTTGGGTAGTATGGACATTTTAACAATATTAATTTTTCCCATCCATGAACACAGGACATCTTTCCATTTATCTGTATTTTCTTCAAATTATTTCATCAGTGCTCTGTAGTTTTCCATGATTTCAAAATCTACTATAAATCTACAATAAACAAAAGAACATGCGACAAGAATAATAATAGACACACCAATGGAACAGAATAAAGCGCCCAGAAATAAATTTATGTATTTATAGTTGATTGATTTTTGAAAAAGATGTCAAAAACACACAATGGAAAAGGATAGTCTCTTCAATAAATGATGCTGGAAAAACTGACTATTCATGTCCAGAAGAATGAAATTGGACACTGATCTTATGCCATATACCAAATCAACTCAAAAAGAAGACATAAACCTGAGACCTGAAACTATAAAATTACTATAAGAAAACATATAGTGAATGCTCCATGACATTGATAAGGGCAATGATTTTTTGGATATGACTTCAAAGCACAGACAACAAAAGCAAAAATAGACAAGTAGAAATATATCAATCTAAAAAGTTGCTTCACAAAGAAGAAAACTATCAGACTGAAGAGACAACCTAGAAAATGGGATGATATATCTGCAAACCATATATCCAATAAGAGTTTAATATCCAAAATATATAAGAATTCAAACAACTCAGAAGTAAGAAAGCCAATAACCCAATTAAAAATTGGGCAAAGGATCTGAATAGACTTTTCTCAAAAGAAGACAAACAAATGGCCAACAAGTATATAAAAAAGTTTAACATCACTAATTATCAGAGAAATATAAATTGAAATCACAATCAGATATCACCTCACACTTGTTAAAATGGCTATTATCAAAAAGATGAAAGAAAATAAGTTTTGGTGTTAGTAGTAAGTTATTGTGGAAAATAATATGGAGGTTCCTGAAAAAAATTAAAAATAGAACCACCATATGATCCAACAATACCACAATTAAATATATACCCAATGTATTGAAATAAGTATGTTGAAGAGATGTCTGTACTCCCATGTTCAATGTAGTGTTAGTCACAATAGCCAAGAAATGGAATCAACATAAGTATACATCAACAGGAGAATGGACAAAGATACTATGGCATAATGGATAAAGAAACAAATGGCCAAGGGGAGTATTTGACAATGACTGGTGACCGTAGTGATATTCAGCAATGAGGTGGATGGCACATTTTCTAGGATGAGCTCACAAACTTAATTGTCTGACCTCATATACAATGTAGTACTATTCAGCCTTAAAAAGAAAGGGAATCCATGATTTGCAACAACATGGGAAAACCAGGAGAACATTATGCTAAGTGAAACAAACCAAGCATGGAAAGATAAATACCACATGATCTCACTTATAGGTGGAGGGTAAACAACTTCAATTCAAAGAAATACAAGTAAAATGGTTGTTATCAGAAGCTGGTGGGTAGGAGGATTGGAGAGATATTGGTAAGAGGACACGTCATTTCTGTTAGACAGGAGGAGTAAGTACAAGAGATCTATTGTACATCATAGTGACTGCAGTTAATAACAATATATTATGTACTTGAAAATTGCTAAGAAAGGAGACCTTAAGTGTTCCTGTAACAAAAACAATATGTGAGTAATGCATATGTTAAATAGCTTGATTTAGCCATTCTACATACAGAACAAAGTGTGCCAAAAAAAATTATATACACATTTTAAGAAAAGAAAACCCTGGATTAAATTTGTAATACTTAAGTCATTTTTGACTTAAGAAAATTACAAGAGGTGCTCAACATTACTTGTATTCATCTTTTGTTAACTGTATATATAGAGTATTATAATTTTAATATAGTTTTTCCTTTCTTTAAATGTGCATACATTTTTGGGCACCCTCTGTATATATACACATATTCATATCTATCAAAATGTCACTTTGTTCATCTTAAACATATACAATTTCTACCTATCAATTAAGAAAATAAATTTAAAAGAATTAGTGCCTTTATAATCGCATATTTACAAAACTTTCCAGGTATAAAAGTCAAAGTAAGAAAAATATACATATAAAATTACTTTAATTCAGAGATTATAACCATTGGTACAAAATTACTTTGTAGCTCACAAGCGTGTTATATTCACTGTTTCCAAAGCATGGAGCTTCCCTGCTTTTACATCCTAGCACAAGCTCTTTTCCTTTGTTTAAAAATGCTTTGCCCTCATATTACCTTCAACATTCTGCCCTTCTGAAATGATATCTGGTAATGATAGTGTTTGCCCAGGAGTTTTGACAATCTCTCTGCCCTTTCTTTTGCATTTGAAGGGAGGACACCACAACTCTTCATCTCTATCCTGGGCTGGAGGAGTTTTCAGTCAGGCTGTCCTGCTGCCTCCCTCACTCCCATGACCCAGTTGGCTAATAATTCCATCTTATGATCCTAGTCACAGTGATCAGTCTAGGATGGGCAGATTCCAAAGCAGAACCAATCAGAATTTTCACTGGCTTTTAATAAATGGTTTTGGGAAATATAGGCCTAGACTGCAAGCCTAAGTATATGCTACCATCTAATGCTCGTGGCCCCCACTCTGTGAATGAGATTTATGTCTGAGAGAGCTCCCTTAGCTCTCCTTCCATGTGAGATTACAGATAAAAGATGGTTGTCTGTGAAGCAGGCCCTCACCAGGCATTGAATCTGCCGGCACTCGATCTTGGACTTCCCAGCTTCCAGAACCGTGAGAAATAAATTTCTGTTGTTTTAAGTTTCCTAGTTTATGGCATTTTATTGTAGTAGTCCAAGTGGACTAAAACAGTATGTAAATTTCTGTCTTCAACAGTCATCTTTGTGGAGAACTTGACTGTGATAAAGTCACAACACAAAAAGGAAAACATGGTCTAGCAATATCATGTTAGCTCTACAGATCTAGCCTTGCCTAATGTAAGATATCCTTATTACATAAGCCAATGAATTATCTTTTTACTTAAGCTAGTTTGAATTTTATTTCTGTTACCTATAACCAGAAGGGGATGAATGTTCTTTTAATTCTAGTCAAAATCTTACTTCCTCTAAGAAGCATTTCCTGCTCTTTGGTTAGAATTAACCTCTCCTTCTCCCACACTTCCATGGCTCTTACTCTATTATTTATTGCTTGTATGAAAGACATATATATGTCAGGGATATTTATTAATTTATCTGTCTTTATGTCAAAACTGTGAGTTTCTTTAGACATTGTTTTTTGTGAGTTATTTGAATACCCTGCTGTGTCTAACACAGTCCTAGGCATGCATGTAGTTACTTAATAAAAGTTTATTTGAATGGAATCAAATTTCTGTACTTCCAATGATCTCTTTACTCCTATGGGAGCTAAAAATGAATGTTCTTCATAGTCATCCCATTCTGCTCTAAACAACAAATAAGCTAAGATTTAAAAGTGCTTTAAATCAAAATTACTTACTTTGGTAGTTCAAAATATCACATTAAGTGGATATTTTACAGTATTCTACTCAATTTTACCTGCACAGAGAAACTGTTATTCTTAGTTCAGCCATTAGGATACCTGGCAGACCTGCTGATGAGGCCAAACCTTTCCCTTAGCTTAGCCTGCGAAGTGCCTGCTTATGGTTTTCTGTTTAATGAGCACTGAATTAGTCAGCCTAACCCAGGCACAGGGAGGTATAATCAAACACTCTTGGATGTCCTGCAGACTTCCAACCACTCACACTTTTAAAAGTGAACACTGAAAGGAAATCTAGGAACAAATTCTTTTTAAATAATTATGAAAGTAGATTATGTTCATTACAGAAAATTAAGGATAGGTAGGTAAAAGAAAGAAAATACAATATAATCTTGTACAATATTACCACATAACAATAACCACTGATGATATTTTCAGGTATGTCCTTCCAGAATTTTCTCAGTGTGTGTATATGTGAGTCCATCTATATAAAAGAGTTAAATAGTTCAAATAGACTTGCAGGGATGCCCAGCAGACAGCCTGAGGGCAACATGAGGATTATGTGAGGATATTTTTGCTATCTGCAATGATGGATATCATGAAAATTATGCATGGACCTTTTCCTGCTCATCAGCTTTCCTTAGTGTTTGTGTATTTCATGTATGGCCCTAGACAACTTTTCTTCTTTCAACATGGTACAGAAAGCCAAAAGACTGGTAACCCCTGAGTAGAGTTTAATTTTTTTTAACTAAACAACTTAACATGAATATCTTTTCAATTGCAACATTTTTGATGTCAACATTATGTGGAAATACTATAGTCTATTTAACCAGTGACTAAAACCTTGTAATCTAGATAGATCGGTATTTTTTTTATTATTATAAATAGCTCTCCTAGCTAAAGCCTGTTTATACTCATGATTATTTCTTTATGACAAATTTTATAAGTATAATTACTGAGGAGTTAAAGTTATTAATATTTTTAAGAATTTTGTTTAAAGTGTTGACAAATTATAAGCATTGTTTTTCTTCTAAGAGCCAATTAATTTAAATCTCTCGTTTGGATATTGCTGCCCTGACTTCAATTTGGGACCGTAATTTCAGGCTCCCATTTGATAACCAAAATCACACAACTAAAAAGTTGCAGATATAGGTAGATGACATACATACAACAATTGTAGAAAAAGGGTAAAAATAAACAGCACTACTTTTAAGGGTTGTAGTGATTACCACCAACCAAATGCTCCTCTGGAAGTTGTTTCTAGAAAAGACTTCAGTGTTTTTCTTTGGTATAGTTTGCTAGTGAATCCAGGTTCTAACAGGGCCCAATTCTGGACTCTCTACACTTATCCTACTCATTAATATTAAAATTTAGATAGAACTCATAAATTTGCCTTGGCCATTTTCTGAGTTAATCTAACGGAACCTTGATGCCATCTACCCCTCCTGTAAGGCAGTTCCATGCACAAAATTATGGTCAGGTCTAGGTGTATGTCCTAAATCAGATGGTTTCATTACTAGCCCTGAAGCAGCCAAAGCCCAGTGATACGGAGACTGCAGCCAGTAAGGTGAAAGTGAAAGAAAGCTGGGGTGTATTAAAAAATACATGAGAAGTGGAAACCCACCAGAGACATTCTGAGAGGGAGAAACTAGGTTTTGTTTTATTTTTCAGTGAGATAACTCAGAAGCCAAGTTCTTGTGAGACAAAAATTGCAGCAAGTGGAGAAAGAGGATGTTGGCAGGAAGCCCTGGCAACCACTGGGTTAGGGTAATTATCTAATTACTATGGCATGTACTGAGACAGTTGGTTTCTAGATTACAAAGCTTTTCAGGGTAAATTAGCCATTATTTCATCAGGTTTCTCCAAGGTGCTGATTCGTATGTGTGAAATTTCCTGCTGTGAAACTAGATTCTAACCGGGCTAATTGAGTGAACCTACAAGTAGAATCAATTTCATGGCTACACAGCCATCTTTTAACTAATCTTCTAGATAAATGTCTAAGTTACCTGATAACTGCCAGAATACATTCCAGACCAGAAGATATTAACACGGGAAGACCTATATTAGTACAGAGTTGTCAGACTTTTTGCAGAAAGAAATATTAGCGCTCTGGAATAGAAATCTCAGCGTGCATAGGGGACCACCAGGGCCAACCAGGGGACAAAAGCCAAAGACTGTGGTCAAACTTGAGAAGTCCCTCAGTTAAGAAAGTTTATTTCCAACAATGGCAAGTTTGCTTTGACTAATAATATAAAAGCAGAGTGCGTGTATTGATACCCGTAGATAAAAGGTACCTAGATAGCTCATCAAGTGTCCCTACCTTTATTTCTCTTATATGCCTTGACACAGGAACAGACAGAAAAGAAGTTACATGGCAGAAGTCTGGGATTGTTTTCAAGCTTGTCATCCTTTCCTACTTTAAATTTTATATGAAATGTTTGGAGGACAAACAGGATTGCCTAGAATAGCCCTCTGACCTGGGAAGCCATTATATTTTATGATCTTTTCAGTAATTCTGGAAAAAAAAGGATGGGATAAACACATGATTTACATTGTCAAAATAGGAAGAAAGTAATTTGTAAATTGTTTGGAACCATCAATGAGTTTATGAGAAAAATACATAAATTTTTATGTACCTAAGTTAGCCAAAAAATTATATTTAAGGGCTTCCGGTTGGGAATGATGAATGGGGTAAATATTTTTATGCTTTAATCACTTGAGTACTCACTGTGAGAGAGAGTGAACGTACTCACTGTGTGTTTAGTTTTTATTTTTCCCTTATATATGCTCAAACTGAGAGCTTATGGTACTCTTAACTTTTGCGACACAACATCAACATTTTTCAGGTCTAATAGTTGAGAGAAATTATTGATATCAGGAATAGATTTAGCATAACACCCATTTTTTCCCATTTAGTAATGTAATTTCTAACCTCTATTCTTCAATAATAGAACAAGTATTCAGAGGGTAGACTCAATGAAAATAATTTTGAAAAATTAGGAAAGTCTTCTGCAAAAGAAAAGAAAAATTTGCTTGAGATGAGTAAAGAAGGAAGAAAAGAGGTATAAAAAAGATTGTTAAAAAAGATGTGGAGGGCAGGTGTGGATGGCAGTCTGTGGTAAGGCAGGAGCAAGGGACAAAACAGTTACCAACATAGAACAAACACTCAGGAAATACATCTGTCTTATAACTTCTGGAGTTTCCAAGAAGTTTCCATTTGGCCACAGGCATTACCATACTTTCTCTTTTGGGGAATCTTACTTGTTTTAGCATTCTGCTTACCATATCTACATGAATCATGACTCTTTAAGAATTTCAATGGTTTTCTTCTCTCAACTACATCAAGTCAGTTCTCCGGGCATGGGGCTCTCCAGGGCTTTAATCTGCCCGCCTATTCTATTTATCCCTGCAATTTGTCACTCCAGGCCCTGTTCGATCTCATGGTACATACCATGCTAGTCTCTATCAAGTTTTCTTCCTCAGGGTATCTTTTTGGAATGGAATAATGATAGTAAACGTACAATAAAAAGTTAACATTGCACACTTCCTTCCTGAATTTCAATTGAGGTGCCGATTCCCTTCCTATCAAGTACCAAAGTGGGTATGAGATGCTTTGCCATAATCAGACTTCAAAAAGGAAATTAAAAAAAAAAACTGTTTCAAAGTCACCTATGTCAACTTCATGCTTGACAACCTAAAGACAGTGGTGGCAGCAGGATAGTGATGGCTAAGTTGAGATGAATGTGCTCCCACAGGTTTTAACAGATTGTGATGCATGATATTTCCCAGGGACCAGCTGTGGGACCCTGTGAGGGAGTGAACTGATAGGCACTTATCTCTGATTCTGCGTACAGAACTGGGGGGCAGAATATCGAGGTACACTCTGGCTGCCCAGAGCCTGAGGAAAGAGTTACAGGAGACTACTGAGAGATGCATCCCAGTTCAAGTGACCATCAGGAGAGAATCTTCCTACCAGCATCAGGGAAATTTTCAGAAAAAGGTCTAGAAAGCACTCATTAGGAAGCCCCATTATTACATTTGGAAGTCCTAAAGAATGGAAAACCAGGCTATTATGGCACCAGTTCAGGAGGAGCTTCATCATCAGAAGGAGGGAGGAAGTCACCATGCTTCCTCTTCCCCTTTCTCTTGCACCCCTTCCAGGTGAAGCAGGCCTGAGCCAGGGAACAGCTGATGCCAAAGTCAGAGTTCAGGGCGGTGCCTGTGGCTCAGTGAGTAGGACGCTGGCCCCATATGTCAGAGGTGGCGGTTTCAAACCCAGCCCCAGCCAAAAACAAAAACAAAAAAAAAATAAAACAAAAAAAACAAAGTCAGAGTTCAAATGAATATCAGGGACTGACATTCTAATTTCAGAGTTAAGACTGTGTTTGTTACTTAAGATCTGTTATATAAGTGTAAGAGAAAAATCATGGACCTGTCAGAGTTTGTATCCAGAGGCAAGGAAAAATTTCCCCACCATGTGTATTTGGAAAGATTGATGAGAGAGAGACAAATAAAAGGTTGTCTTTTGATTACACGATAAATCATGCTTGTTCAGCAAATTGGTTACAATAATGACCATTTACTGAGTATTCATGTGCCAAGAATTCTGCCAGATATTAAAGGTATATTTTATTCTGTCTATTCCTCACAAAATGCTGCTAAATCCGTTCTTCAATGGAAAGCCCCGAGAGGTTAAATGATTTGTCTAAAGTCACACAGTTGTGAGTCTCAGAGCCAAGGTCAGGCATAAAGCTGCCTGCAAAGTGTTGTAGAGTTTACTTACTACACTAGGCTGCCTCTCTGCCTTGATGGGCTAACTTGGAGTGACTTTTCAATGTTCTTTCAGGGCACATCTCTTCCAAAAACCCTCCCATAACCTAAGGTACTCTGCTCCCATAGCAATCAGCATGTACTTCTACCATGGTACTTGATCACAATGCTGTAATATTATTCATCCACTGACCTGGCTCCTCCACATGACTAAATTCTGGAGGGTGGCTACTCTGCTGTATTCATTCCAGTCTCTCCAGTATTTAGCATTTAGCGTCCATATTAATAAATCCATGGAGAGAAAGATAACTAAGAAGAAAAAGCTAACCAAAATTTGTAAGGGTAAGTATTCATGTAGGCCTCACTGCACTAAAAAACACTATGGTTAAGGGCGGGGCCTGTGACTCAAAGGAGTAGGGCGCCGACCCCATATGCCGAAGGTGGAGGGTTCAAACCCAGCTCCAGCCAAAACTGCAAAAAAAAAAAAAAAAAAAAACACACAAAAAACCATTATGGTTAAGCCCATGGCCTTTAGAGTCTGGCTCCTTAGTTTTAAATCCCATTCTGCCACATTCTAGTGTGTGACTTCAGGTAAGTTACTTAACTCCTCTGTACCTGGGTTTTGTCCTTAGTCAAGTAGGGATTCTATTTCATGAGTTGATGTGAGGATTATATTATTATTACTAGGAGGTAACATAAACAAGTTGTTTAGAATAATGCCTGACTCCTAATAAGTGCCCAACAAATGTTAGCTATTGTTATTATTTGGATAACTATTGAATGAATTTTGACCAAACTGCAAGCTAAACAAGCCTAAACTGGAAGAGTGTGTTTCAAACATTTATTAATTTGTTAAATGGTGGGTCTGCTAGAGTTTTCATCCAGAGGCATGGAGGATCTTCACACTGTTAGGGTTTACTGATGCTCTTCATAGCATTATCCTCAACAACCACAGACAAAAGAGAAGGAGTGAGAGAAGGAAGCAGAGCCATCCCCTGAAAAATGTTAAAATTGCTAATAATTTCTCACTTGCCACTTTTGTTGAGCAACTATTTTTGTCAAAAAACTCAGGGTCCCCAGTCCAGTGTTAAATCACCCAAGCTCATTTTTTTTTTCTTTTTGAAACAGAGCCTCAAGCTCTTACCCTGGATAGAGTTCTGTGGCATCACAGCTCACAACAGCCTCCAACTCATGGGCTCAAGTGATTCTCCTGCCTCCGCCTCCCAAGTAGCTGGGACTACAGGCGCCTGCCACAATGCCTGGCTATTTTTTGGTTGCAGCTGTCATTGTTGTTTGGTGGGCCAGGCTGGGTTCGAACCCGCCAGCTCAGGTGTATGTGGCTGGCGCCTTAGCTACTTAAGCCACAGGCGCTGAGCCTAATCACCCAAGTTCTAGAAGAAATCCAGGAAAGTTTGAATTTTGCTGAGTATGCCCAGAATGATGGAAACTCATATGAGCCTTGAGTTAGGGGCAGGTCTTTGGGCATCCCATACATCCGCTGTACAAACCTTAGGGTCAGTGCAAGCTGTCTTCTCTGTCACCCCTGATTCTGGCACTGACACTGTCTCCAATATTCAGTTAGCATTTTTCGTCACTCTGTAAAACTCTATCTGGCCCCTATTTGTGCCTCTGAAAAGACTTCTAAACTCATTTCTATTCCCTATTCCCCAAATCAGTTTACTACTTTCAGATTAGTAACACAATTACAAATTCTTCTGATTTAGAACATTCATTTTTTACCAGTTGCCTTCAGAACAGGTTTCAAATTCCTCAGTCTGACAGTTTTCTCTAACCAACACCTATCTTGGCTTACTCCAGTTAGTTTTTTTTTTTTATATGATTTTTTTTAAATTTTCAGATTAAAATAAGGGTACATATGATTAGGTTGCGTTGTTTGAATTTGTTAAATAAAGTCCAGGTTGTGGTTGAACCCTTTGGCTCCAATCAAAAGCAGTACTCCTTTTCAAACTTGCCTCATGCTGGCTAACACACAACTTTTGCTCCCAGGGTTCTCCGCTGTGGGACTGCTCTCCAGACTATGCCTCTGACTATCCAAAGCTCAGTGAGATTCCCTCCCTTCTCTATGACTTCCTAGACTACCCATCCAGCCTGAAGTTGTCCATTAGTTCATAAGCGTTTTTTCAATCAATGATTATTTATTACTGCTCATGTCTCAGGCACTGTATTAGGTGCTGGAAATACAGCGGTGGATGAATGAGACAAAAATCCATGACTCACAAAGGAGGCAAGTGAATGAGATAAATAAGTAAAATACACAGTATTTACTAAATATGGGGTTAAATGTCGTGGGGATAAAATAAAACAGGGAAAGAGGGATAGGAAATATGGGGGAGGCTGCAGCAATGTCAGTATCTCACCCATATCTCATTGATATTAAATATTCTTGGACATGTGGAAGGACTTCTGTTGTAAGCATCTCTGATTCTCTGTCTAAAGTCTTACTCTGACCACTGATGCCTATTCTGCCCACACATGTGGTAGGCAAGAAGTGCCTCACTTGGGAATTAACATTCCCCAGAGCATCCCTCAACCAATGACCAGCAAGAATTAGTGAATAGATACCCTTCCCATGGGACAGCTCTGAGGTGTGTTCTCCACAGTCTCCAGAACTCTCTGTGGGATATGAATCCCTCTTGGCCACAGAGGTAACGCTTTCATTCATGTCCCCTGTACTATCTTCCCTTCCTTGTCTTTCTCATTTCCCTACTCCTTTCCTACTGTTCCAATAGATCATCTCTCAAGTAAATGACCCTTTAAAACCCTTTTACTTGGATTTGCTTCTGGGGGAACCCAGGCTAAGAGATTCAGGTAGTCAGGAAGTGTGTTACAGTAAAGACTCAAATGAGGTAAAGGAGCAATGGTGAAGTTATTTTGGGGAAGAGCATTCAAGGCAAATAAAACAAGAAGAATAAAGGGCCTGAAACAGTCATGTTCCTTGCTTGATCAAGGAACAGTGAGAAGGCCCGAAGGTAGAAACAGATGAAGCAAGAGAGAATGAAGGACTAGCTCATGTAGGACTTTATAGGTTATCATAAAAATGGAGTGTTTTGAGTAGAAGGGTGACATCTGACTGACATTTTTAAGGGATCACTCTGGTTGCTTGGTTAAAACAAGGGTAGAGGGAGAGGGATGGGTCACAAGGCAGTTGTAAGAGTAGGAGGTGGTTATTGATTGGGTTTTTGAGCCAGAGAGGAAGTAATGGCAGAGGGGAGACATGGTCTAATTCTGAATAAATTTCAAACACAGAACTAAGGGAATTTGCTGATAGATCTGATATGGGATTTAAACGAATAAGTAAAGTTAAGAACTTTTTGGGGTTTTTGCATAAGCAACTAGAAGATGGAGCTGCTGTTCTCTGAGATGAAATACATTATAAGGAAGGCAAATTTGAAAAGGAAAATTAGGAGCTCAGTTTTGAACATACAAATGTGAGATGCCTTGTAGACAACCAAATAGAGATTTGGGTGGGGACCTGGAAAAGCAAAGCAACTTTAGGAAAAATGTCTAGGCTGGAGATAAAAATTTGCCAATCATCATCGTGTAGCTAACACTTAAAGCCATGAAACCAGATGAGATCACCAGCAGAATGACTATGGATAGACAAAAGAGAAAAGGGGGCCACAGTCTGAGCCCTGAACTATTTTAGTGTTTAGAGGTATGGATCAACCAGCAAAGGATATTGAGAAGCAGTGGCCAGAGTGGTAGGGGGGAGACCAGTAGTGTGTGGAATCCTGGAAAAGAGAAGGAGGAAGTATTTTTATCAAATGCTGCTGACAGGTCAGGAAAGTGAGTGCCTCCTTCTGCTAATGTCTAAAGCAATTAATTGCTGCATAACTAATTAGCATAACTAATCATGACTGCCTTCTGTCACCATTCCTTCTGGCGTTGCCTTGAAATATATCTTTGATTGTTATTTGTGGTTTTATATATTATGAGTCATTTTCTTAACCAAAATAGAAACTCTTTTAGGACAAGACTATGACATAAATTGCCTTGATACCCAGGCAGAACTCAGCAGCAGGCATTGCATGTAATAGGCACTTGGCAAACATTTAATCTTTTAATTTGCATATTCAGCTAAAATACCACAGTCTCCATGAAATATTGCCCAATTAATCTGTCTAGAAGTGATCTGTCCCTTCTCTGAACTCCAATTGCACTTATTGTCTGTTCTTATCAATTATTGCTTTGCATTACAAGTTATCTTCTGAGAGCTATAAGAGGCTTATCACTTCTCACTAAGGATTCTCAGTTTTCTGATGGCAAGAAATATGTTTCACTGTCTTTATATGCTTTGGAAGACCTAAAATTAATTAATTAATTAACTCTTGTAATCATCGACCTTGTCTGTGCCTAAAGTGCCTTAAATAAGTGCATATTCATAGAATACTTGTCTCCTCAGTAAGTGCTTCCTTTCTACCCAGTGTTGTTCTTTGGAGTCCGGGATTTATGACCCTGTGCTGTTATGCTTGGCTATGTTAATCTACGCCTGAGTAAAGCTGCCTCCACATCACTGACATTTCATTAGAAAGGTTTATGACATCATTATAATAATCACAGCCAGTGAAATTTTGTTGCTTATTCTTCACAAGTAAGAGCAAATTAAAATAGTGGTTTATGCATCCCAGTCCTGAGAAGTGAGGTGGTGAGTGCAAGATCATCTTACCCAGGCTGAAAGGGTGGCTTTCCTGGGTAGTAAAACAGATCTGCTTTTCACAACTCTGTTTTTCAATTCTGGGTATCCCAACCCCTGCACTGAACTGGAAAATGCATTCATTTATCTCCTCACTTGGGCCAGTGGGTTATGATCTAAACTGTAGATGGCAAAACTTAGGGAAAACTGAAGCTGCCCTAAAATAGAGCTTAGGAGGTGCTTATAAATATAAAAATAAGGAGGAGAGTTTCCATCATAAAACTATAGTACAATGATAAAAATAAAATACTTGGGGGTTTTTCCCCTCTCTGGAGCTAAGGCTTTCTGAACTAGCAAAGAAAAGAGATTTTCTGCCTATAAAAAGAATATCGATGTATTGCTTTCATACCCAATTAAATCTGAATCCAATCTGACAGCAAACTGTGTGTCTTCCAGGATGACAAAACAGAAATGTCCCTCCAGGGGAAATGGGAAAGCAAGTGAAGTGCCATGATACAGTGTCATGTCAGGATTTGAGGAAGGGGCCCAATCGATCTTGTATACTAACCCGGTCCCTTTCTAGTTGGCAGCACCACATAATTTTTATTCTAAAATACAATATTTCACAACTATAACCTTCTTTAACACATATGAACTGCCCTCATTAACAAAGTTTTAGAAAAGTAAGGAAAGCTTTATTGAGATTTTTTCCCTGACTTTTCTAATGTGACTACGAATATTTGACATTATCATGTAGGGTCAATGAGCCAAATTATGTAATATATGTTGGGATTCCACACAGAGGGTGAAAATAAAGCTTTCAATTAAACAAAAAATGATACAACCTGACTACATAGATCACAGGATTCTTTATTGTGATGTGATCTTACTCTTCATGAAGATCAGTATTTCTAAAGGCCTGAAAAATATCTGTACTGATATTAGCAGACTTCTAGCAAGGGAATAATATTATAAAGTCAGAACACTAGTTCAGAAAAGTCAGTACAAAGCAGGATCAGAAATGCAAGTGTATTTCTTCTGAGTCATTTCTTCCAGTATTTCAACTGGAGTTGTCTGCTGGGTACAGTGGCATGGGCTTCCAGTCCTAGCAAGTCAGTGACTTAGTAGGCTGAGGTAGGAGGGTCGATCACTTGAGGCCAGGACTTTGAGGGCAAAACACTCTGCCATACACAGTGAACACAGTGAGATCTCATCTCTATAAAACGTGTTAATAAAATAAATTAGCCAGGCATGGTGGCGTATGCCTGTAGGTAGCCCTGGCTACTTGGGAGATTGAGACAGGAGGATTGCTCAAGCCCAGGAGTTTGGGGCTGCTATGAGCTGTGATGATATCACTTCACTCTAGCCTGGCAACAGAGTGAAATCCTGTCTCTCTATAGTTAGCAGGAATTTATTTTTCTCAGTTTTAATTTAATATAACCAAAATCTCTGTGCTCATATTTCTGGGTGTCTTTTGTTTTCGTATTATCAGCCTGGCTTGGGTCTTTGTTTTTATCCCTAGGTCTTATGACTGAGGAGTCTGAGTTCAGGAACTACTGGACTCTATCATGAGAGGGACTAGATCAAATAGGAGGGGGAAGTAAAGAAAGGGACTTGGTTTTTGTGTCAGTTTGTTTTACAATGTAAAAGGATTTCTAATACCTAGGCATAGTGTGAGAAAGAGGCAAGATACACAAGAGATTACTATACATTTTATGTATTACACAGTTTCTTCTAAACAACCTAAGTCATACCCCTATGCTTAAAATGTAATCTGTACTTCTTTTCCCTCACAACATAAAGAGAATGAATTAGAAAATTTGGGAGGGTAAACAAAGCAAATGGTCAAAGGAAAAGTTTTTAGCCTTATGTGTAAAATTTTCAGTGTATATTTGAAGTTTAATTTAGCTGAAGAGAAAAAGGAATGAAGACAGAAAAAATACGGACATTAGATTTTAAATTAAACTTTTTACTTTGAAATACTGTGGATTCACATGCCTGTGTACCTTTTACCCGGTTTCCCTCAGTGAGAATGTTTGGAAAACTATAGCACATGTGTACTGGATTTTGATGTCAGCAGGCAGAAAATATTAGGAATAGAGTATGGTGATTATTTACATAAATAAAACATGTCTCTGAAAAATTAATATTTTAATTCCACTAGTTGAAGGCAATTTCACTGGAGATGCAGGGTTTTAAAAAGTGGCTAACCTTAGCCAGGTATTGTGGCAGGCACTTGTAATCCCAGCTATGTGGGAGGCTGAGGCAAGAGGATTGCTTGAGCCCAGGAATTTGAGAATGCTGTGAACTATGATGCCACAGTACTCTAGCCTGGGGCAACAGAATGAGACTATATCTCAAACAAAAACAAACAAAAAAAAGAAAGTAGTTGACTTTAAGAATGTTGTGGTCAGTGAGACAAGGTGGAACATGTTTCAGACCCAGAACATAATCAGAAAATTTTGGAAGTGTATGGAGAAATGAAGAGTGACTGAATGATCAAATAAAACATGAGGGAAAAGTTCCACAGTGCCTATTAAGCAAAAGCAGACTGATATTTCTGAAAATAGCAAAAATCTTTTGGTGACAGCTAGAGAAGACAATTTTGACAAGAGTCCTTCTGGGACACTTAAAAAAAAATTGTGACCAAAGATATTTGCTCACATACAGTTTCTTCTATTATGTAGGCAGAATTTTAGCAAATAGCTTTGAATTTATCTATGTATTTTAATAATTACTAGATTAAATAATTTTGTCTTGATCTTTTAATCTTATATTTCAGTGAGCTATCATGACTGTAATTTTGTCCTTTGCTAGTTAAAAGTATCAAAATATCATTATATTTTATTTTGACAATTTCCATTATGGACAAGTTGGAGTCTGGAGAACTGGGCTTAGGGAGAGGAGCATGTTGAGGAACTTCAGTAAAGCTGAGAGCCAAGCAAATAGTCATGCTGTGGCATAGCTGCAATGCTGTCATTCCACTGCAAGACAGCCTGCATCTGGATACAGAGGTATAACCTCACTCACTTTGAGGAGTCATGACAGCAGCTAAGAATCCCCGACCAGCTGGAGAAGGCTTAGGAGAGGGCAGGATATGGAACTCTGGGAGATTACAGTGTGCTGAAACATCATTTGTACTCTATAAATATATATGATTATTATGTACCAATGATAATTTAAAAAATTTAAAAATCTAGGAAAATGTAGTGTATATATATATATATATATATATACACAATAGAATATTATTCAGCTATAACAAGAATGAAATCCTGTCATTTTCAGCCACATAAATGGAAGTGGAGGACATTATGTAAAGTGAAATAAACCAAACACAAAAGGGCAAGTATCACATGTTGTCCTCATACATAGGAGATTAAAAAATTGAATCTCTGGAGGATGGAAGGTAGATTGGTGTTTACCAGAGGCCAAAAAGGGTAAGAGGAACCAGGAAATGAAGAGAGACTGAATATTGGGTGCAAATATACAGTTTGATAGAAATATGACCTAGTGGCCGGGCTCTGGGGCTGCGTCAGGGACAGTGGTGGCGGCAGCTGCGGGCGACCCGGGCCCTGGCACCGGGGCAGTGGCGGTGACGGGCCCAACCCCTACGCCACCCGCAGGGGGCTCGGGCGGCTCCGGCGCTGGGGGTTCAGGCTCTGCTTGAGAGGGCTGGCTCTTCAAATGGACCAATTATATCAAAGGCTACCAGCGGCGGTGGTTCGTGCTGAGCAATGGGCTCTTGAGCTACTACAGGTCAAAGGCTAAAATGAGACATACCTGCCGTGGTACCATCAACCTTGCCACAGCCAATATCACTGTGGAAGACTCCTGCAACTTTATAATTTCCAACGGAGGTGCTCAGACTTACCATCTGAAGGCTAGCTCAGAAGTGGAATGTCAGCGCTGGGTTACAGCCCTGGAACTGGCCAAGGCCAAAGCTGTGAAGATGCTGGCAGAATCAGATGAATCAGGAGATGAAGACTCTGTGTCACAAACTGACAAGACTGAGCTGCAGAATACATTTCGGACCCTCTCCAGCAAAGTGGAGGACCTGAGCACGTGCAATGACTTGATAGCTAAGCACGGTACAGCTCTGCAGCGCTCTCTCAGTGAGCTGGAGTCCCTAAAGCTGCCTGCCGAGAGCAACGAGAAAATCAAGCAGG
>CAUYRH010046416.1:0-45678 GCA_963574655.1 Perodicticus potto
GCACCTGTAGTCCCAGCTACTTGGGAGGCGGAGGCAAGAGACTCGCTTGAGCCCAGGAGTTGGAGGTTGCTGTGAGCTGTGATGCCACAGCACTCTATCCAGGGTGACAGCTTGAGGCTCTGTCTCAAAAAAAAAAAAAGAAAGAAAAGAATTGCACAAATAATTATTGGTTATGATATATGCTCTGAAGGGGGGGGCCTGAGAGTGTGGAACAGAGAGACTTCCTTGTCTGGAACATCTGAGAATTTTCTGGAAGATTCAACATTCAAAAGAAATGTTAACTATTTATACTATAAGTTGAAGGGGATGACAGGTAGAGGAAAGTGGGGAGGAGAAACAGGAGATGAGGAGGGGGGTAACTAAGTACCAAGAAGTTGACCTATATTATCTTAATGAAAATGCAAAATGAAAACATGACACGTAATTAAAGGAAATGGCCAGCTTTTCCACTTAGTTGCCATGTAACCTTAGGCAATTCACTTAATCTCTGTCATCTTCAATACATTCATCTGCGGAGTAGGGTCAACAACAGTTCTACAAATTTCACAATATTACTATTAATACCACCACTTAGCGTAGCAGCTAACACGCACAAAAAAACATGTTCTACCATTTCTTAATGGTTTCAGTCATAATTTTTGCCAAGTTTTGTATGGGCATGAAAATATGGCATGAGCAGGCCAGGCGTGTTCTATGTACTTCCTACACTGCTTTCTACTGGTTCTAGGCTTTCATGTGGGTATTCTTCAGCTGGGAGCTGGCACAACTCCAAACCCATCTCTCCTTTCTTCTTAGGAGGTGGTAAATAGTTTAAAAATAGAAACAAGATCAAAGAAGTGTCAAAAAATATAGGTGTTTAGAGAGAATAAACTTCTTTGTAGAGAAATGCAAAGCTTAATTTTAGACTTACCCATGGTCAGAGGGGTAACAACTCATCATTTTTTATTTTTTTGTAGAATTAAATTAATGATGCAAAAATTTTTTTGAGACAAAGTCTCACTTTGTTTCCCGGGCTAAAGTGCTGTGGCAACGTCATAGCTCACAGCAACCTCCAACTCCTAGGTTAAAGCAATCCTCCTGCCTCAGCCTACTGAGTAGCTGGGACTACAGACATCTGCCACCATGCTTGACTAATCTTTCTATTTTTAGTAGAGATAGGGTCTCATTATTCCTCATACTGGTCTTGAACTCCTAAGCTCAATGGATCCCCCTGCCTCAGCCTCCCAGAGTCCTCAGGTGCAAGCCACCGGCTAGGCCAAATTAATGACACCAATTCAGGAATCTGGGGTAGGTGCCAAACAGCAGATCCAGGATAGTGACAGTCTTGAGAAATAGCAACAGAAGCTTTGACATAGGAAGAAAAACTTAATTGATCGATGTTTTCCTACCCAAATATCGACTGAGAAAGATCACAATAATGACAAGACTGAATAACACATTTACCTTTCCACGCGCCAGACTTCAAAAGACAACAAAACAGAGCCAGCAATTCAGAGTAGCTTCTGTTATATTAAAAAGACAATGAAAAAGCCACTCGTTTTGTAAGATAGACGTAACCCTTTTATGTCACCTCAGTAGCGGCATTAATCTTTTAGTTTTGTGTAGAAGATTCAAAATTGCTTTTTGAATGACTGGCTATTTCACAAGGATTCCAGAGAGAAAAAGCCTTTCACCTCTAGCTGCTCAGAATGAATCAGTAGTGCCTAAAATTTACTACCATTTAAAAGCCAGCATTGACCTATGGAAAATAAAAGTTACAGAATATAATGCCATGTAGGGAGGTTTCAACAGCGCAGGGCCATATTTGAGCAAAATGATGCAAATGAATAACCAGAAGGCATGGAAACAGTTAAATTGCTCAGGCTAGGTATTTATTTTTAAAGCAAATATAAGAAAGAAATTTGACGAGCCATAATTACAAAGTAGATAAACAGAAAGATTATCTGATGTTTCATAAACCACATGACTCGCTGGCCCGGGCACCAGCTGTGCCTACATTTTCTAAAATGTTTAATGCATGAGACACCCCTGCATTTTCTCTCCCTCTCTCTCTCTCTCTCTCTCTCTCTCTCTGTCTCACACACACACACACACACACACACACTTGAACAACTAAACAACTACTTGTTTCCTCCTAGTAAATCTGTATTCTTCTTCCTAAGATGATCTCTCAAACTAACATTCTGTGTCTTGTGAACTGTAAAGGTGACCTTCCAGCTATTATATTATCAACAGGAAGGAGACATGAAAAAAAAAGAAAACTAAATGCCCATCTTGATCCTTTCATTGTCTCCTTGGAAGGGGTTTCTCCATGGACATTGTTCTTCTGAATCATAGGACCCTAATGCTATCTCAGGAGGAGGTGCTGCTAGAGAGAAAGACCCAGCAGAGTACTGGCTGATGGGAGAGCCTTGAATCAGCACTATATTCAGACTCCCTCCTGTTCTCCTGAAACTGCCTTCTTAACTAAAATAATAACTTAGAGCATCATTTCTTAAAACTCCTGTTGTTCTTTTTCCTTCTTCCTTTTTTTTTTTTTTTTTCTTGAGTCAGTCTCACTCTGTCACCTTGGGTAGAGTGCCTTGGCATCATAGCTCACAATAACCTCAAACTCTTGGGCTGGAGAAATTCTCTTACCTCAGCCTCCTGTGTAGCTGGGACTACAGGCACCTGCCACAACACCCGGCTAGTTTTTTTTAATAGAGACGGGGTCTTGCTCTTGCTCAGAGTGGTCTCAAACTCCTGAGTTTAAACAATCCTCCTGCCTTGGCCTCCCAGAGTGCTAGGATCACAAGTGTGAGTCAGCATGCCCACCTCTGTTGTTCTTTTAATAGACATCTAAAGGTTAAAGCTTTAAAAAGAATGATGTACTTATTCTGACAATACAAATACCTTCATCTACATATACTATGATTGTGTAATCTTGTCTAAACAAATATAGATATTGCTATGGTTTGAACATCTCCTCAAAACTCATTTTGAAATTTAAATGCCATTGTGATGCCACTAAAAAGTGAAGCTGTTAAGAGGTGATTAGCTATGAGGGCTCTGCCCTTATGAATGAAGTAATGTCATTTTTGTGGGAGTGGATTGTTATTTAAGCTAGTTCAGCCCTCTCTCGCTCACTAGCTCTCAAGCTTTCTTGCCCTCTGCCTTCTGCCACAGAATGGTACAGCATGAAGGCTTTGCCAAACACTGGCCCCATGCTCTTAGACTTCGTAACCTTCAGAACCAGGAGCCAGATAAATTTCTGTTCATTACAAATTACTCAGTCTTTGGTATTCTCTTATAACAACATAAAACAAATTAAGACAGAAAATTGGAGCCAAGAAATGTGGTTGTTGCTATAACAAATGCCTGGAAATGTGAAAGTGCCTTTGGAACTGAGTAGTAGGCAGAGGCAGAAAGAGTTTGGAAGAGCAAGCTAGAAAAAGCCTAACTGGCCATGAATGGAGCATTAAGGGAAATTCTGGCAAGAGGAGAAGAGCTACAAGGGAAGTCTGAACTTCTTAGAGAAACTTAACTGTTCATGATCAGAATGCTGGTAGAAATATAGACAATAAAGTCCATTCTGATGAGGTCTCAGGCAAAAATGAGAAATATCTTATTGGAAGTGGGCATAAAGGCCATCCTTGTAATAAACTGGCAAAGAACTTGGTGGAATTGTGTCCATTCCCTAGGGCTTTATGAAAGCAGAAATTAAGAGCAATAAACTAGGATATCAGGCTAAACAAATTTCTAACCAAAATATGGAAGAAACTGTGTGGCTACTTTTTTAACCACATACAGTGAGATATAAGAAGAAAGAAATGACTTTAAA
This sequence comes from Perodicticus potto, assembly GCA_963574655.1. Lineage (NCBI taxonomy): Eukaryota > Metazoa > Chordata > Mammalia > Primates > Lorisidae > Perodicticus > Perodicticus potto. Next base: position 3,821 of record CAUYRH010046416.1, read on the forward strand.
ATGGAAATTATAATTGAAAAAGAAACTAAATAGAAATTTCTTTTTAATTTTTCAGCCTAGCCATGTAAAAAATAAAAAAGCATGTTTGGGAGAACAAACTAAGGGTATGACCAAGTGGCCATCTACTAAGGAGATTAATATGGATAAAAGGAATCATTGACAATGGGAAAAAGACCCTGATGGATTCTATTTCAAAAGTCTTTGAGGTGCCACTAACACCACAAGCCCAGAGCTCTCTCAGGGATACAGAATGATTTCAAAGATAGGCTCTGGCCACCCTCAAAAGGGCCCACTGCCCAAAGGCACCTTGGGTCTCTGTTCCCTGCATTCCAGTGCACCCGGCCTCAGCAACCCCAGGCATAGCTCAAGTGGGCCTCAGTGTGGCTCAAACTTCCATTCCAGAAGGTATAAGCCATAAGCATTGGCAGAGTCCACATAATGCTGACCATGCATGCTGCATGCTGAGTATGTGAGCTATGGAGCCACAGTAGCCTCCACCTAGATTTCAAAGGATGATGTGGACAACCTGGGAGCCTTGACAGAGACTTGGCATGGGGGAGGGCCGTAATAAAGAGCAACCACTGGAGCAATGCCCAGCAGAGCTGTAGGAGCAAGGCCACCAGAGAGAAAATGCCTACTGGAGCTAGGGAAGTGAGGCTGCCCCAAGACCATAGAACTGGAGGGCCCATTAGGAAAATGCCTACTGGAGCCAGGGAAGTAGGGCTGCCCCAAGACCATAGAACTGGAGGGCCACCAGCATGCAACATTAGCCTAGGGAAAACTGCAGGCAAAAGAGTGCAGTCACGAGTGCTGCTGGGCAGACTGAGCCCAGCAAATCCATAGAAACAGGGCTGCCTGAGGCCTTGGGGGCCCAACCCCTGCTCCAGTATCCCCAGAAGGTGGGACATAGAGTCAAGAAAGATTATTCTGAAGCTTAAAGATTAAATGTTGTTTTCTGTTGGGTTTTAGACTTATTTTAAGCCTTTGTTCCTTTTTCTTGACTATTTCTCCCTTTTGGAATGCTCCATCCCATTCCTATCTCACCATGGTATTTTGGAAGCATGTAACTTGTTAATTCCATAGGCTCATTTTCCTCAGGAAAATTTTTCCTTGAATCTCATCTGTGTCTAGATTAAATGAGACTGCAACTTTTGCACTTTTGAGCTGATGTTAGAACAAGTTAAGACTTTGGGGGCTATTGGGATAGAATAAATGCATTTTGTATCTGAGAAGAATATGAATTATGGGGAGAGGGAAGGAGTAGAATGCTACAGTTTGAATGTGCCCTCCAAAATTTCACATTGAAATTTATTGCCACTGTGACAGTATTAAGAGGTGAGGAGGCCACGAGGGCTCTGCACTCTCAACTGGATTAATGTTGTTATCATGGGAATGGATTCATTATCACAAGAATGGGCTCTTATGATAATGAGTGCAGGCCTCTTTTGCTTGCTGGCTTTCACACTCACTTGCCCTTCTACCTTCTGCTGTAGATGGTGCAGCACAAAGGCCCTTACTGAGGCATTGCTATAGAAACATAAAATGAACTAAGACAGACATGTTAGAGAAGAAAGAAGGAAAGAAGGATTAATTTATGGGCCGTTTATGTATATACAATGAATATTCATATGTATATACATACACACATAAATCTATGCATTTCTATTATGCTGGGTTTTATAGACCAAATAAATTGATCTAGGTTATCTCTCAACTCTTAGAAAGCAATACCTTAGGGATATTTTCTTAATTTTTAAATGAATTTACTATTGAAATTGCATACCTGTAAAAAAACATTCCTTTTTAATTTCATTCATTATTTGCAATTGCTTAATATGATTAATATCCTTAAAAAGAGATGGCGGGTTCAAACCCAGCCCCAGCCAAAAACTACAAAAAAAAAAAAGTTGTGACACAACATAAAAGTACAAGAATGTGGTGTTGTAAAGATACCACATTGTCATTCTGGCATTCTACAAAGAAGAAAAGCTGTTGCTGTAGGTGCCAACCAATTTCTGAAGCTTATAGCAAAATGCACCATTAATTATAGTCAAAAATAACTAGAAAGTTTATGAGTTATTCTTCTGTTTATTCCACAATCCTGAATCTGTGGATAAAACATGGGACCATCACCACCCAATAATTCCTACTTTATCCCTGCTTTCTGGTTGTTTATTTGTTTGTTTGGGAGACAGTCTGACTCTCTCCCTGGGTAGAGTGTGGTGGCATCATAGCTCACAGCAACCTCAAACTCCTAGACTCAAGCAATCTTCTTGCCTCAGCCTACTGAGTAGCTTGGACTATAGGAGCCCACCACAACGCCCAGCTATTTTTTTAAAGACAGGTTTTTGCTCTTGCTCAGGCTGGTCACAAACTCCTGAGCTCAGGCAATCTACCCATCTTGGCCTCCCAGAGTGCTAGGATGACAGGCATGAGCCACCACACCCAGCCCCTACTTTCTTTCTTGATTAAACCTCTAACTGTATTTTCTCACCAGCATAGATGCCAAAGTTGGTCATATCAGTGACCTTCAGAATAATTAATAAAAAATAATAAAATATCTTCACATCTTGGCTTGGTGCCTGTGGCTCAAGTGGCTAAGGCCCCAGCCACATACACGTGAGCTGGTGGGTTTGAATCCAGCTTGGGCCCGCCAAACAACCATGATGGCTGCAACCAAAAAAACAGCCAGGCATTGTGGCGGACACCAGTAGTCCCAGCTACTTGGGAGGCTGAGGCAAGAGAATTGCTTGAGCCCAGGATTTGAAGGTTGCTGTGAGCTGTGACGCCACAGCACTCTACCCATGGCAACAGCTTGAGGCTCTGTCTCCAAAAAAAAAAAAAACTTCACATCTTCACAACAATATTTGAATATGAGCTATGTTAATCCCTGCACTGAATACTGTGCCTGATATGTAGAAGGCAATTATTAAATGTGTATATATTGAATGGTTAGGTAGAATAATGGAAGAATAAATAGACAAAAGAACAATGAATGGAACACCTCTGGAAACAGAGTAGAAGATGACGAGTTGGACAATGCTGATCTTCATACTGAGAGTGGTAAGGAAGAAATCGGAATCAGCACCAAGGACAGAGGACACAGCCACATTTATCTCCAGGAACTCTGTTAGCTAATGCTTTTCCCTGCTTGAGAAATGGAACTCATGAGCTAGGTGGGGGCGATCCTGCTAACCTTGTGCAACCCCTACTAAAACCCAGGGCATCCTATTGAAGATGACTTTGGATATGATCTAAGTGACTTTCCAGACTTTGTTGGTGTCTAATTAACAAACCATCCCACAAATAAATGATCACAGAACTCTGTAAGTCTACTTTATCTTTTAAACAGATAAATTAAAAGTAAGATTTCCTTAGAAATCAATTTCCCCACCCCAGGCACAAAACCGACCACAGAGGAAAAACTTTTGTGTGATCCTGATTCTGGCAAAAATTATATTCTGCGACAGAACCACCCAACAGCTGCAGCTCCAAAAATCACAGAATAGAAGGCAAATGAGTCTGAGAATGGAGACATCTTCATACAAAAGCTCTCCAGGAGGTGGAATCAACCTGGTTCCCACTTAGACCCTATAAGAAAAGACTTTTCTGAAACAAGAACTTACTCTAGAGTGACTCACAGAATTATGTTAAGGAAAAGAATAAATAGACTCCCACCAGTAATAAGGCAAGCATCTCTCTCTTTCCCCAGCCCCTACTGTGTTTCTCTCTAGAACCCCTTGTTGACTTTAAGGTTCATATCCAGTACATTTAGCACGAACTCTGGAGTTTTTCCTCCAATCTCAGGGCATTTGAAGGGATCCAGATTGCCTGTCTTTTTCTTAAGCCTCCACCTCCACCCACTAGTTGATAAAGAAAATATAAACACACAGCCATTTCCTCACCTACAATCTAGGAAATCCTGTAGCTCCATAGTTTCCACTAGAACACTCTAGAACACAGGGCTGATCGTGTCACTGCTAATAGTGTGACTTGACCTATGTCTCTGGCAGAGGTTAGTGAGTTTCCTCACCCGGCCTCCTGTCCATCCATGTATTCCAAAGCCTCAGACATCTCCATATTCCTCAGAGCCTGTGGCTTTGGTAGCCACCCTCCCCATTACAGTTCAACCTAATCAGTTTCCATTCTCTTCCCAAAAAAGTGTAACGGTCACTATTGATTCGTACTAGATCAAGCTTAATTTTACTGACTTTCAAGTCTTTTCTTAAGTGACAAAAGCCCTCCTGGTTCAGCCTGGTTTACCACAATTTGCAGCGTGCCAGTCAGACCCCTCACTGCACAATCCTGGCAGCCACCCTCAATCCCAAGGCTTCCACCTCTGTGTCCTGGACAATGCTGAACATTGTTTTTCCTGAATTGATATAACCCACTTGGACAACCTTGCAGAGGTTCTATAGTAAATTTTTTTAATTGCAAATGAAAGAGAATAGTTTGACTATTTAAATATAATTTGCTTAATTGCCATAAGGTGTTTCTTTTTAGATAATGTGATAACCATTATGTTGACTTTGTTGTCTGAAATGTGAGCTGGTGGGAATTAGTAAGATAACTACAAGTGAGCTTTAACACAGTAGCTCTAACTTCAGCTAACATCAGAATTGCTTGGAAAATTTATTAAAATAAAAATTGCTGGACCCCACTCTAGAGTTTCTGATTTAGTAAATCTGTGAAAGAGATTGGGAAATTTCTATTTCTAATAAATCCCCCATTGACTGCTGCTTTTGATCTGGGGACCACACTTTGAAACTTTACGATGTCCCAGACATTTTCTATATTATTTACTTATATATTATCTAAGTATAATATATTACTTATATATTACAATAAAAATCTGCAAATGTAGAGGTCATTATGATAAGTGAAAGAAGCCAGATACAGAGAGACAAATGCCATACAAGTCTACCTCACTTACATGTGTAATGTAAAAAAGTCAAACTCAGAAGAAGAGAGGAGAATGCTGGTGACCAGAGGGAAGGAGGGCTGGACAGGGAAAGGGGAGATGTTGGTCAGCAGGTACAAAGTTTTAATTAGTTGGGGGAAGTAAGTGTTCTATTGGACAACATGATGACTATCATTAAAATTAATGTATATTTCAAGATAGTTGAAAGAGAAAGAGTTTAAATGTTCCCACCACAAAGAAATGATAAATATTTTAGGTGACGGATATGCTAACTAGCCTGATTTGATCACTCTGTGATCTACACATGTATTAAAAAATGACACTGTGCCCCATAAATATGTGCAATTATTATTTGCCAATTAAAAATAAAATAAAACAATTACGAAGTTGTCATTATTCATATTTGCATTCTGCAGGAAAAGAGACTAAGTAAATTGCCCAGAGTCATGCTGCTAGTAAGTGGTGGACAAAGCATTCAAAACGAGGCAATCAACAGACCCTGAGTGCTTCTCCAAAAGCATTTACTATGTCTTGACTGTGAAATAAGTAACTGGACTGATTCACTCCAGATACAAAATGTCCCTCAGGATAAGGCAGCATTTACACTAAAGCTGGAATTAACGGGACAACATTGTTCCAACCAAAATAGAACAGATGGTTAGAACAAACCCACAAGGACTAGTCACTAGCATTTTTCCAAAGAAAACAATCCCACCTTCACTCCTAAGACCTATAGGAGTGAACCACCAGAGTCCACCAGAGTCCAGTGATGATTTAGATAGTTCTGCTCTAGAGAAAACCCTCTCTTCAAGGAAAAGTTGTATCATACTGACCTCTGCGTCTCCCTCCCCACTTACCCAGACTTCGGTGTTTTTAAAGCTTCTCAGATAATTCCAATGTATGCCCATGCTTTGTAACAAGCTCTCCAAAGCAACTAGTTGTTCTCCCATCTAAGCTTAATTCCTCCTCAGGAAATAAGACTCTCACCAGGTTTATCCCATCCACCCTCTCTGGACCACTGCTTCTGCTGTGGCCATTCAGGCAGCCACCTAACTGGTCTACAAACTTACCAATTCTCTCTCAACACTCCATATGCCACTGTCAACATCTCTGACCCTGTCTAGAACGCAGTATGTCTTTAAATTTGAAGATCTTTGCAAATTACAAAATTATTTCTGTTTATTGTGGGTGCTGAGAAGAATGACAGAGAGGGTCAAAATGTAAATTTTGGTAAAGCTTTCCCAGTGGAGGAAAGTTCTACTTCATATAACACCACTAAGCAGATGGCACCTATCTTTGTTTTAAATTATATTTATTATTTTCATAAAAGATGTTTCCTTATAACAGAGCCTGATTATCTGGTGTGAAATACAAAGCCTAAGACATTCAAAACCACTTGTGAAACACAAACGATGTAATCTGTTAACAGCACCTTCCAGGCACGCATGTTTTAAAATGTGTACATAGTCTAGATGCTGCCTGTTTTTAATGATAATTTGAAGAAATTATAATGTCAAGTTGTATATGAAACAAAATAGGTGAAATAGATATAAAACAATGATCATTAAACAGTGAACTAGAAATTATGGATGAGGGACGTACTTTGCGTAACTGAGTAGTAAATTTAGTTCTGAGCTTTGTGGCAGACAATTAAATGTGGATAAATGTTAGATTATGCCAATTTTATCCTCAAGAGGAAGGGAAGAAGGAAAGTGGGGGTGTGAAAGAAAGCATGTTTGAGAAAACAGCATTTTCCTAGGATTAAATTGTCAGACACTGTCTGAGCAATCCCCAACCAGGAGACAGCCCCACAACTGATGAGTTTTTCGGCTTCAGCTCCACCCTCTTGGAGAGGCACTCACGGCCTGAGACACACGTGCAAACATGTCTATCTAAAGCACGAAGGGAGAAACACTGGCTAGCTAATTATCTTTCCGGGCTGCCAAACATTACCCAACCTCAACCAAGTATTTGCTGTATTCAGAGATAAATTAATGCAGCCAGTTCAACAAAAATTAGTCTCATCTCAGTGTTCCCAACCAACAACTAGATGTGCATTTTCTCGGCCTCTTTCCCTCACAAACTTTTCACAGAAGAGACATTTCTGAAGTACAGTCAGCCCTTGGTTTCTACAAGGGATTAGCTCCATACCAAAATCCAGATGCTCAATTCCCCATCTCACACAAAGTGGCAAAGTAATTGCATATAATTGATGGGATGACCACATGGGACACCCTCCCTTACACTTTAAACATCTAGATTACTTTTCATATCTAACATGGGGTATCCATAGTCTGTGCAATTGCACACTAATTTAAATTGCTCATTATCTTTATGGACATCCTATACTAATATTAAAAGTAATCTAGAGATGTTTAAAATTGCATACTATTTTAAACTGCACTTGAACTTTATGGGCATCCTGCATATAAATACCTTGTAAATGATGGTTATATTGTATTAAATTTTGTTTGTATTTTTTATTATTGTATTGGGGTTTTTTAAATATTTTTAATCCATGGATGTGGAACCCACAGGCACAAAGGGTAATTGTATTTCAGAGCACTATAACCTTCTTCATTTGAAAGAACAAAATCCTTGGTTTAGAATGATCAGTGAATAGAAACCTTTGGTGTATTGAATTGAAAATCACTCCCAAAGAAATAATGAGTGAAAATTCTTCTCTATAAAATTCTATAAAACAAGGCAAAACTAAATATAGTGCCTGCCTTGTGCATAACAGATACTTAATATGAACTTGCTTTAAAAAAAAAAAAATTAAAGTCCCACATGGATGACACCAAGTTGCCTAGACATAATGGCTAGAAGGCAGAGCATTCCCCCAGTCGACACTTCCAGACTGCGTTTCACAGGCCCCAAAAGTTTAAACATGTCTGTGCCCAAGCTTACGCATGGTTATGGATTGCTGGAAAGTGGGTAAATGGTCCTTTGATAAATTCAACAGAGAATTCAGTTAATCCCCAAGAATAAGCTGATATACTTGGCCCCAATAGTAATTTTTTGTTGTTTTTCCCTCCAGTATTATTTCTAATCTGCTCCAAAATATGGCTAAATTATACTGCCCTTCTGCTTGATTGTCATGTATTTACAAGGATGGATTAGTGCACCTGGGCAAAATTAAAAAGCCCATAATTTAAAAACAAGAAGAAATATTTTGAGAGTTCAGGTCCTTTTACTTCCCAAAGCTTAACTACATAGCAGGGAGGCTACATGGTAACAGAGAATTGATCCCTCTGCCAACTAATTACACTTAGGGAAAATCTCTGCTTGTGAGAACGTTTTGAAAAGGAGCCACAACCTCTTTCCTGAAAGCTTTCACTTGCTGGTCAAATTCCACGCCTTCAGGTGGTAAGAGTCTTCACACATCTGACAATTCCTCAAACATCTAAAGATAGGTGTTGTATCCCATGATAGTTTTCTTTTCCAAAGTTTCATCTCTCCACAAACCTCTAGTATGTTCTCCTGTTGCACAGTTTAAAGTCTTTATCACCGTGGTCTCTATCCTCTAGATATACTGAGATTGGCTCTCTTCTTCCCAACACATAACAACCAAGAGATGGTCTGAATTGCCCAGTGCCGGGTTGGCCATAATTGTCATCTTTCCCTCTCACCTACCAGGCTTCCTCCTGTCACTTAAGAGCACATTTTCTCTGTTGATAACAACAGGACATTTACTCACTGCTGACTAAAACTGTTTTCCAAAAAAGTAATGAGACAAAGCTAGTAACTTCCCTTTTCAGCACTTTGAAATTTTTTTTATGCAAGTAAAGGACTTAATACTTACCTCTAAAAATATTTAGTCACCCCTGCCTGTTCAAATTTCTTTAGATCTGAATTCTAGAATACAGAATCTTCATATATTCCTCCTTTTATTTTTTATTTCAAATTAATATGAAGGTACATATTTAGGTTACATTGTTCTCACTTCCTGGATAAAGTCCCATCTGTAGAAGAGCCCCTCACCCAGGGGCATAGTATACACCCTCACAGTGTGCACAGTAGGTGAGATCCCGCCTCATTCTGCCATACGTCCTCCCTTCTCCCCCCTCCAGCTTCCCTTTACCTCCAAACTGGACTATAAGAGTGTTTCATTGTTCTTATGAGCATGTAGTTGTTTATATATTGATTTCATATTAGTATGGAGCACAATGGATAGTCATTTTTCCATTCTTATGATACTTTACTAAGAAGAATATATTTCAACTCCATCTAGTCTCCATCTTTTTAATGGCTGAATAATATTCCATGGCATATACCACAGTTTGTTGATCCATTCATGGGTTGATGGGCACTTAGGTTGCTTCCACAATGTGGCAATTATGAATTGAGCCACAATCAGCATTTTTGTTGCAAATGTCTTTGTGGTAAAAATGATTTCTATTCTTCTGGATAGATACCTAGTAATGGGATTTCAGGACCTAATGGAAGGTCTACTTTTAGATCTCTGATTCCCCATACTTCTCTCCAAAAAGGCTGTATTAGTTTGCAATCCCACCAGGAAGGTAGAAGTGTTCCCTTCTCTCCACATCCATGCCAGCATCTAGTACTTTGGTACCTTGTGACATGGGCTGATCTTGCTGGGGTTAGGTGATATCTGAATTCCTCATTTTATTCACACCTGTAATACTTAAGAAATGCCCCTTAAGAAGTGCTTTGAGGCCAGGTGCAGTGGCTCAGACCTGTAATCCCAACACTTTGGATGGCTGAGTTGGAAGGATCATTGAGGATAGGAGTTTGAGACCAGACTGAGCAACATAGTGAGATCCTATCTTCACAAAAAATAATTAATCAAAAAATTATCTAGACATGATGGTACATACCTATAGTTCCAGCTACTCAGGAGGCTGAGGCAGAAGAATTGCTTGAGTGCAGGAGTTCAAGGCTGCAATGAGCTAGGATTACACCACTACACTTCAGCCTCCAGGCTAAGCAACAGGGCAAGACCTTGTCTCTATTTTTTTAAAAAAGTACTTTGGGTTGGCCTGACTGACATAAATAGATAAAATGTCTTTGTTATAGTACATCAATTTCTCCTGTTCTTTCTCCTTTCTAGAAGTCCATTATAAATGCCTGAAAAGAACCTAGATTTAAATATGCCATAATACTTAATTTTTAACTCCTATGGATGTTAACAGTTAAAAGCAACTGGCCTTTGAAATTCCAAACTAAAATGAGTCACCACGTCATCACCCAATTAAACTTATTCCAACAAAATAGTATATATCTTTCAACCAATCTTTTATCACTTAATACAGGAAGCTCAAAACATCTAGCAGGAGAATCAGCACTATTATTAACTTCATTTTACAAGTAACATAATAGTAGTAATGACAGTGCCATGTACGGCTTTAGGGTAAGTTTTTGGTAAGGCTCTGGAAGTGGTCTGCTGGGGTTTTACCACCAGTATGAACACCAGGTGTGCTCACCAAGCGGAATCCACTGCTGGTCCTCAACAAGTGGGAGGTTAACATACCACAATGCTGCCCATACCAATTTAGAGCCAGCAAGGACTTCAAGACATTCAGTTCTACTTTCTGTCTTGCAAATAAACTCAATCTAAATACTTTTAGGTTGATTTTATGTTTAGGGCCCCAGTGCATTTGATTGCAGCTAGAACTCACACCTAAGGCCTCTAACCTATGTGCATAAAAGTAGAATGTAGTCTTCTTTTTGGTTTAGGCTTAGATTGTTCTTCTTTTCCCAATTCCATCAGATGGCTTGTGAGTTTGTTGATATGCTTTCTTTCTGTTTTTCGAATGTAGGCTTCTAAAGCGATAAATTTTCCTCTCAAGAATGCTTTTGCTGTATCCCATAGGTTTTGGTAGTTTGTGTCTTCATTGTTGTAATACTCAAGGAAGTTAATGATTTACTTTTTCATTTCTTCCTGCACCCAGGTGTCATTCAGCATAAGGTTGTTTAACTTCCATGCCTTTGTGTGAGGTTGAGGATTTTTGTTGGAGTTGAGTTCCACTTTTAGTGCCTTATGGTCTGAAAACATGCAAGGTAGAATTTCAATTCTTTTGATCCTGCTGAGGTTTTTTTTGTGTCCTAGGATATTGTCAATTTTGGAGAATGTTCCATGGGATGATGAGAAGAACGTATATTGTATATCTTTAGGATGGAGCATTCTATATACATCTATCAAGCACAGTTGTTCTAAAGTCTCATTTAAATCTCCAATATCTTTATTTAATTTCTGTTTGGAGGATTTGTCCAGCCCTGAGAGAGGGGTGTTAAAGTCCCCTCTTATTATGGTGTAATAGGATATCGTATTGCTCAGACTAAGCAAGGTCTGTTTCAAGAATCTGAGAACATTTAAATTGGATGCATAAATATTTAAAATTGAAATGTCTTCTTGTTGTATTTTCCCCTTAACCAATATGAAGTGAACATCATTATCTTTTTTAACTTTAGTTGCTTTAAATCCACAAGTATCTGAGAATAAAATTGCAACCCCTTTTCTCCCTTTGCCTGAAAAATTGACTTCTAACCCTTAACTCTGAGTTTTAATTTGTTTTTTGATGTGAGCTGTGTTTCCTGCAGACAGCAAATAGATGACTTGTGTTTTTTAATCCAATCAGCCAAACTATGCTTCTTCAGTGGGGAATTCAAGCCATTAACATTTATTAAGATAATTGATAAGTGTGGTAGTGTTCTATTCATCTTGTTTTGTGAGAGTCCGTTGCTTAGTTTTATCTTTTGCATAGCCTATGAAAAGTTTTTGTTTACATTTTCTTGAAGACTGCTGGAATGAGTTGTGTCTATGTAACATAATAGGAGTAACACTATGCTCACACGATAAATTGACTGTGACACTCAGAATATACTTTGTGGTGCTTTAATGAGTACACTACACCAGTACCCTTTCTATGTCTTATATTCAAGAGTGTTCCAAAGATTGCAATCCTATTGCTTACCAATTGCAAAAGAAGAGAGGGGGTGTATATATGAATGGTCAGAAGAAAAGGTTATCCAAAAGGGAAGTCCGTTTCTTAAATGTAAGATGAACAGGATGAAGAGTTTGACATTCTAGAAATAGGCAGAAAGAATCTTCAGGGATTTTAGTGAGTTCAACAATATAGTGATATGAGTGGTCATAAGATTTGTTTCATGAAAATACATTTTGATCTGTGGAATGTTGAATAAGAATAGGATTAATTACCAATCCCCTACCAAATTAATATTGATACATCATTATTTATATACAAGAAAAGAAACTTTTTTTCTTTTGAGATAGAATCTCACTCTGTCCCTCTGGGTCAAATGCCATGGCATCATAATTCACAGCAACCTCAAACTTAGGCTAGAGCAATCCTCTTGCCTCAGCTTCCTGAGCAGGTAGGACTACAGGCACCTACAACAACACTCAGCTAATTTTTCTATTTTTAGTAGAGATAGGGTCTCTCTCTTCCTCAGGTTGGTCTCAAACTCCTGAGCTCAAGCAATCTACCTATTTTGGCCTTCCAGAGTGCTAGGATTATAGGCATGAGCCACTGTGCTTGGCCAAGAAAAGAAACTTTTAAACTTGGATTTCCTTGTAGTTTTTTTAAACTTTATTTTTTAACTGAAAAACTATTCATTTCTAGCATGAAACATAGGCAAAATTTTTATTTTCACGTTAGAAAATTTTCATTTTAAAGATTAGTTTACATGGATATTATTATGAAAATGCTTAAAATAAATGTTTATATCAATATTGACTTAAGATTCTACCTGTAATATTTTAAACATATGTACCATTACTTTATGGACTCAATCTTTGTGTTGAGTTATAATGCAATACAGTATAGAATTAAAGTCTGGCCAAAAGTAGGAGAGCTTTCTATTGAGAAATTCACTTAGTTATTTGTAATATATGTAAAGATGTTTGTATTTTAAGGCTGGGCATGGTGGCTCATGCTTGTAATGCTAGCATTCTGGGAGGCCAAGATTGGTGGATTGCCAGAGTGATATCTCATCTCTAAAATTAGCTTGGCATTGTGGTGGGCACCTGTAGACCCAGCTACTTGGGAGGCTGAGGCAAGATAATTGCTTGAGCCCAAGAGTTTTAGGTTACTGTGAGCTATGATGCTACAGCATTCTACTAGGTCTACAAAATGAGAATCTGTCTCAGAAAAAAAAAAAAAGAAGTTTGTATTTTAGCCACACTGAATTGCTGGTATGCAGCTAGAAAGAATATGTGATAATCAATTTATTCCCATTGTTGTATTACACTATGTGTGTAAACAAGAATCTGCTAGAGTGAAAACAACACCATATCGTGCATGTAGCTCAGAAATATAAAATACATTCTGTGGCTATAACAAAAAATATTCCAGCAGGTTCAAAGGAGATTTGAAATAAGAAGCCACCCATTTTCTTTTCGTAGAAGCAGTAGCACTTTGCAGATAAGCTATTCTACCTTCAGAATAGTATAGTAGATGGTTTTATGGAACTTGCTGAATACGAAAATCCACTTTAACTTTTTTTTCTTACTGGCAGGTGTTCTATTGGCTTGCAGCCAGAGGCTGTGAGTATAGTGCAGCCTGCGGTGTCCCCTAGAGTGCTGAAAATGCCAACAATCCAGCTGGCTGCTTATAATTGCATTGATTGTGGTCTGACAACCAGAACTCCAATAAAGAGATGTGATGAATATAGAAAAATATTTTACAAACTTGATCAGATTACAAATTTCATCTCTTTTTTTCTTTCCTCCATAGATATGATATCTGCACTTATAAAAATAAGCCCTGTGGAACACTGGGTAAGTTTTATAACAAAGGGAGGATAGTTCAGATGGTCTCTTTCGACCACCAGCATTACTGTTTATTATTAATTTGATAATTTTCCTTTCTTATACATCTAAAAACTGTTAAGCCTGACCTTTGTGCATATGTCCATTACTAGGAAACAAATATTCCCATAAAATGTTATATAAAGTTCATTGTCTTGGTAACTGGAATGATGATTTAAATTAACCTAGAAGATAATTCAAAATCATCAAATAATAATTGTAAATCAAAGTTACTGTTCATTTTTATATAATCTATCTCTGTAATATATTTTTTGCCAAGAAACTTGAGAACAAGCAAAGGAAATCAGCATCTTTAAATCCCAGCATAGAAAGGAAAAAGAAAAAAAAAATCTAGGGATCCTTAAAAGGGAAGTATTAAGAATAATACTTATTTTGATACAATTTTGTGAACAGAAGATAGCCCCATAAATTAAGATATTATTGGAAGTTTCCAGTACCCAAACAACAACAACAAAAAAGCTATTTTGTAAAATATTATAGCCAGAGGTGAAAAAGGACAGGATTATATTTTTTTGTACTCTCTAAATATTATTTGTTTTTAAGAAAACATTTCTGTGGTATTCTAGAATTTTAAAAGTTACATTTTTATTGCAGAACATAATTTTATATTGATTGAAAGTTAACTGCAAATAAAATGCACAAAAATGGTAGCTATCCATAAGAACAGGATCTTTTTTATGATACATCTTTTAGTGTCAGAGAGAATTTACAGACTCAGAAGGTAAGCAACTGAGGGTGAATTCTCTAGTATCCCTACGACAAGTCTCAATTTTCTTGCTGATTAAAGAAAAATTATGAAACTAATTCCTATGTATCTTATAAGCATTTTGGGAGGATCAGGTAAAAGTAGATAAGATTTGGAAGAAAAAATGTTACCACTTTTGGGGGAGTTCAGTGAGAGACACTCTACAGAGATTAAAATTTTCCTTGATGTTTTACCCGCCTTCTCCATCTTCTCCTACCCTATTTCCTTCAGGATTTGTGTCAAAAGAAGAAATCCTAATTAGCCAAGTCTGGGTATTGATGGTGGAGAAATTTGCTAGCTAAAAAACATAGTATTATGCTAGCTAAAAAGCATAAAGAGCTCTGTCTGCTGAGTGAGCTTACATCAAAAAGACTTACTTTGTAATGTTTTAGGTTTACAAAAGCAACATAATCCAACTGGAGGGGTCCCCAAACTGGAAACTAACAATTGGCTTTGACAGTTTCAGTGTATTATATTTTATAGTTTATTTAAGCTCTTTGTTCCTCAATTTTCTTATCTTTGAATTAGGGGTAATATCCTCCCTATGTTGAACGGAAAAAATATATGTATACTTAAGAATTACTATAAAAATGAACTGGTGTTATTATGTAATGTAGAAATTGCCTGTTCTGTTTAAATTTGCTGTTCAAATCTTCTAAGAATTTACTAAGTGCTTAAATCATTTTAGATATAATAGACACTACGCCTCAAAGCAGTAAGCTAGACCTTGTATATTTCTAGAAATATATATAAATCTATACATATGGACATATCTGTATAATTCTCATTATATTTATTGTTTTTTGCTTTATGAGCATAGATTATTGCATTAAGATATGCTCTTCTTTATAATGTTAGTAATACCACTGCCTAGTTCTCTTCCTGTCATTATTGCCAAAGATTTGAGGTATTTTCTTATCTTATATGTTCTTTTATTTTTAACAAAATATTGTGTTAAAACTTTGAACTAGTTTGAATTTCTAGAATCAATAGATTAATAGTTGGGTACATGTCAATTCATTTTCAAGCTCAATTAAATTTATGTTTCATTATACATGATTATATTTTATATTATTTCTTGTAGTAAAAACTGAATGAGCTGTGTATATATACATGTGTTGACCTCCTTTTGTGAAAACTATATTATCAGTATAGAATTGATCAGAGTATTACTTTTTGAGTTGTCATTCTAGTAACTTTTATGCTAATTTTTACACTGATTTTTGTAACTTAGTAACTCTTGTGGCCAATTTTAACATGGCTAAGCAGGTTTAAGGGTGCAAACTGTGGCCATCAAACTGAGGAAATCTTAATGGCCCAAATAGCAATCAAACCCCTGTTAACACAGTCACACATAAGAACTTTGACAGCTTCAGTTTTATAGGGATACAGAAAATGGTGCGGTATGTGTGTGAAAATACATTGGAATTTAAAATACTCTTTCCATTTAGTTAATATTTACCCATATATTTCAACAAGTAGTAGTTTCATAAATACATTCTTTCTTAAATAGTTCTTTTACTAGCTCTAACAATTCAGATATCAGAGGTAAATATGTGCTTGTAAATATGCTTTGAGGAATAATGGAGAATTCTCAATTCTTAGCCACATGACACATACCAAAAAGCAACACAGCAACAACAAAAAACTCAAAAACTAACCAATACAATAATATGTATTTGGGGGCTGGGCACAGTGGCTTATGCCAATAATCCCAGCACTTTGGGAGCCTGAGGCTAGGGGATTGCTTGAGGCCAGGAGTTTGAGGTTGCAGTGAGCTATGATTCCAGCAAGAACCTATATATAAATATACATTTGGGGAGGGGAATATAAGATATGCCAATTTAAAGTGACATGTAATTCTGGTTTTTTTTTTTTTAAATAAAAAAAATCCCACATTCCATAAAGTTGACACATGAACAGTGTTCAGAGTGATTTTGTTCTTTCCACGTGATAGGCCACATTGAACCCAATAGCTTAAATTCAGATAATATACTACAGTTTCTTTTGTATTCTCTGTGTGTATGTTGGTAGTGATTAGATGCGACATTCATTAAATATTCTTAATTAATCCTGCCAAAATTGTCATCCTGATCTACTAGTCCCTCTTTTTATGTCTTCATTTTCAAATCCCAAGACCCACTAAGTAAATAGATGGAGAGCACAAGGGTATCACCAGTCTTTGTAACTCTGTGAGGCAGAAATTAACTCCTTCCCCAAACACTTCCCCCTCTCACATAAAACAGTGAGAAAAGCAAATCTAGCACTAACCTCAACTTGGTTCCAAAGTATTTATTATGTTAATATTTTATACTAGTAAATACAGAGAAATGATTTCTAGAGCTTTTTTGTTAGTAAAAATATGCACTGAATAGTATTTATTGTCCCAAATAAGTGCAACTAGGAAATTATACATAGCAAAAAATATTGCCTAGAGCACTTAATAAATGTTCATTGAATTGAATTGAAATTACTTTTGATAGGAAACTAATTATTGTTTGGGTGATGATAGTAGACTAATATAAAAAATATTTTTCCTTTAACTTCTTCTAAATAACTTTTGTTTGTATGTGTATTACCTATGATTTGGCATCTGTTTCCTTATAACAGATGACATTTTTCTCTTTTGCACAAAATCTCTTTTTCTAAGCACTGTTTTAAAGTTCTATACTAATTCACAGAGCCAGATAATCATTTGAAAGTAAATATTAAAATTTTACATATTAAAATTCCCGAGGTGAAAATACCTTTAGTAACATAATGTTTCACTTGAATCAGTGAATTAATACCACGTTATTGCTTTATTAGTAAAGCTCTAATGCATTGAAGGGAGATAGGAGAAAGGAAAAATGACACTGAATGTGTGAAAGATTTTCCTCCCACTAAAATACTAAAAGAAATTATTGCATCACTATTAGGACTAATTTCAGAAGATTAAAAAAAATGCAAAAACTTCCCATCTTTAACAGTTCCTTCTTTTTCTCTTTTGAATCATTAATCTTATTTTTATAAAAGTGTCATTTTAAAAAATCATTTGGGATTCCCCCCCTTTTTGTGACCAAAAAGTTGCTTATATATTTTTATGAACCTACTAAACTTAAACAGATCTCTTTAGAAAAATAATGTGGATATATTTTGCTTTCTACAGCCTGAAGAATGTTAAAATAGAAATGCTTTCTTGAATTCCCTTTTCTGGCTCAAGTTACTAGGTGGTCCCAAGTTACCAGAAGTAAAATTTATAAATCTAACCCCTAGTCTAGACATTTTCCAGCACTGACTGCAGTTCAAAAAATATTAATGTCTAGCCGGCAAAGTGAAATTCCCCCCAGTGATTTTGCAAATGACTAGAAAGTTAACCTTTTGCCAACTGCTCCTTCTGTGTGTGGAGGTTATTAAAAAGAATTCAGGCATTTGTAAGTATGGGCTTTTTAAGGCTGAAACACCTTGGCTTGACCCTTTGTGTCTCTTTCTGTTTATTCAGGCTTGGCCTCTGTAGCTGGAATGTGTGAGCCTGAAAGGAGCTGCAGCATTAATGAAGACATTGGCCTGGGTTCAGCTTTTACCATTGCACATGAGATTGGTCACAAGTGAGTGAGTTTAAGAAAATCAAAATAAATTTTAGAACTCCACTCTTGAACAACTCATAACTACTGTGTGGAAAGCCTGTGCTCAACCATATTTTATTGCCTTTTTGTCTGATTTCAGTAAAGGATGTTATCATTACTTCTTAAATAATCTTTGTGAGTCAATGACTAGCATCCTCAGGAGTGAATATACTACAGTCAAGTTTTGGTATATATATTTGAAAAGCTTTAGCTTTAGCTCAGTCTCTTCAATACCTGGCTCCTGATAAGGTCCGGTTGTTTAAGTGATCTTTGTTTCCCTCAAGTGGCAAAATATACATATACATATATATATTTTTAAATCATTGACAGCACTACCATAAAAAGTACTTTTGGTTTTCACTCTGCATACAGCTGCAAGCATACTTTTTCCAGGCATAAAGTTGTGCAGACATTGCTATGTAACTTGTATTTTCAGGTGTATTTGTGTGTCATTGAAAAGAACTGTTTACAAGTGTAGTGAGATCTCATCCTTACTTCTTTTTTGGAGGACCCGAAGTTTAAAATATTTGCTTTAAATGAATCTGTGCCAATGGAAAACTATCCTTATACCCCCTCAATGGCAATAAAACCCTTTCTTTATTTCAAATAGCAGGCAATAGTAAACGTAAAACCTTATTCATATGGAGGGAGAGAAGTTTGACAATATCTTTCCTTTATTTCAAACATTTGTGTTCCTATGACTGAAACATGGCTTGTCTTTAATTAATGTGATTCTGATGCTTTTATGAAGATAAAAACTAAGCAAGAGAGCTTTTAATTTACTGAAAGGCAAAGTTTTTACATCAGGAAACCTCTTTTCCTCTAACATAGAAATTATTAACATTTAGCAAATGACCAATTATATCTGCTAAAAAGAAAATGAGAAAACTTCAAAAGGATAGTCAAGCATTTTTAGCTAAAAAGCAACCTTTTCTCAGGGACTTCTCATATTTGTATGATTTAAGTTTTATAATCTGCTTTTTTGATGGTACAGTAAATGAGGAAAAAGAACAAATAAAAATGAATATTTATACACTTGTCTCAGAGGTAATTCCTGAAATAAATTTTTAGTTCAGTTTTTTTCTTTTCAAGTGTGAGTAAAATTGGGTCAGTCTATTGTATTATTTATTTATTTATTTATTTAGTAGAGATAGGGGCTCACTCTTGCTCAGGCTGGTCTCGAACTCCTGAGCTAAGGCAATCCACCTGCCTTGGCCTGCTAGACTGCTAGGATTATACAGGAGCCACCATGCCGGTCTGTTGTAATATTTTAAAATTGCAGTAAAATTTTATCAAGTTGGTATGGATTTAGATGGAAATACAAATAAACAGCAAAGTTTAAAATCTGACTTGATTTGAACACAAGAAAAGTCAATATTACATTTTTAATGAAGTCTTAAAAATGTTGGTATTCTAGTTTCCATTGCAGTAAACAGCAGGAGAACAAAAGGCAAAAGCCCTCTTAACCAGGCAGTTTATCTTTAATTCACTTAAAAATCTGACTCATTAATGACTGTCATACTGTTATGCAAATGGTTTGAATTTACAACGTTCTGTTAGATTCAATTACATTGGAAAGTTAGGAGAAGTAACATGCAGTCAATGAATGATGTGTGTATGAAAGTACTGTTATCTTGTGTATTCATAAGTCAACACATGTATTTCAAGTCCCATTCTTAAGACTATGTACTTAAAGAGCTGAGACGAGAGTTTATCTAACTGGACTACCTCCCAGGCTTCCTTGGTTATTGTTATTGTTGTTAACCTATGGGCTAATTCCTTTAAATTCTTCTCAAGATGAATGATCTGTACCTTCATCTTATAGAAAAACTGTGAAAAAGAAGTAGAATATACCTTTCAAGTTTCATGTACCTTAGAGGAACGGTCTCCAACTTTTTTGGCACCAGGGACCAGTTTCAGAAGACAGTTTTTCCTTGGATGGGGATGAGGACAGGGATGGTTTCAGTATGTTTCAAGCTCATTACATTTACCTCATATCATTAGGCATTAGGATTAGATCCTCATAAGGCGTACACAACTTACATCCCTAGCATGGGCAGTTTACAATAGGGTTTGTACTCATCTGAGAATCTAATGGGAGTGGTTTGATAGGAGGCAGAGTGGGGTGGTGATGAAAGCAATGGGGAGTGGCTATAAATACAGATGAAGCTTTGCTCCCTGGCAGTCTCACACCTCCTACTGTGCTGCCCAAGACTGAACTGGCCATTACGACAGTATACTTCTGTGGCATGCAGAGATGGGGAGTGGTGTTTGGGACCATAGAGTTAGGGAATATCTGTTTCATGAATGAATATCCCTTTACTTGCGTTTAAGATGTTAGGGCTTAGCTTTCAGGAACTTAGTAAGTCAACTCTGGCCCAACCCATGTCATCATAAAAATACATTTTTCCTGAACCAAAGCAGTAGCCATCATAAACTCAAGGGCTGTCTGGAAAGTATCCAGCCATGTAATATGAAAAATAAAGACATATATGGCTGGATACTCCCTTGTATGTCAAATTTATTTTTCAGATCAAGTACATGGAATTTTTTGGAAACTTTATCATTTAGGAGAATGAATGTTAAGGGATGTGATGAAATCTGTAGATTCATTACAGTGAAGATAATTTGACCATAAATTTCTGAGAAGAGTCCCTCCTCAGTCACTAGACTATGTGAATATTTTCTACCTTTCTTTAAATTGTGTAGAGTATGATTTTGTACCCAGCATATACTCATGTAGGGGGATATGATATCCATCTTGAATAGCTATGGGATAACATTTTCTTTGGCTAGACCTTAGTGACCACTTTCATTTCTCTCCATTCTTTCGTAAAAACAAGAAATTAGTTTCCTTGTCAAGTGAAAAATTGAGGTTTATACTATTTTTAAATGACATGTCTAGGTTTAATGTAGGATATAAGCCAAAAGTACTTAATGAAACCTTATAGGAAAGAATGTTTTCTGAAAGATTCTTAAAATTAATTATAAAGTTGCCATTGGTTTTAGAGGTTGAAAAGATTATGATGCCAAAGAGAGGTGGGAAGAATTCAGTCAGACATTTAGTATATTGAGAAAGCTATCTACTATATCTAAAGTGTACAAAAACAAATAATCTTAAATAGCAGTCTTAAAAATACTTATTTTTTAAGGAATACATATTCAGGTAGACAGGAGTGAAGTGACAGGATGCCTAGGATTTGCTCTTAAAACAATGGAGAAAAAGAAAAAAAAAAGAAAACATCTTGAATTTTGTAATCTTGCTGATTGTGTTTATGGCAGTTCATTATGCTACTCTACTTATCTGATTTTTTCACAAAAAATATAGGTTCTAAGATCATACAACTTTCAGTTATGATTTATGTCGTTTATTAATAATGAATGAGTGAATTTAACTCTTGATTTTAAGTGAATTTTTAAAAAATATTAAAAATTGTTTTGGGCTTGGAGCCTGGCTCAAGCAGCTAAGGCGCCAACCACATACACCTGAGCTGACGGGTTCAAATCCAGCCTGGGCCTGCCAAACAACAATGATGGCTGCAACCAAAAAATAGCCAGGCGTTGTGGCAGGCACCTGTAATCCCAGCTACTTGGGAGGCGGAGGCAGGAGAATCGCTTGAGCCCAGGAGTCTGAGGTTGCTGTGAGCTGTGATGCCACAGCACTCTACCCAGGATGACAGCTTGAGGCTCTGTCTCAAAAAAAAAAAAAAAGAAAGAAAGAAAGCTGTGGGGATATATTGGTTTTGCTTAAGGAAATAAATATTAGTATTTTATATTAATAAGAAAACTTTCTATAGAAATTTGGTTAGGAGAGGAGTTTTGATGTTAGTCTTACAAAATTAATTAGAAAATATTCTATTTTCTGGAATACTTAACTTCTCATGAGTACCTTTAAAACATTATTTAGGTACATTTTATGAGCAGTAAAAATGTACTCATTTTATGTATGGTTCCATGAGTTTTACAAATGTGTACAACCATGTACCACCACCACAATCAAAATGTGAACATATCAGGGTGGGAGCTATGGCTCACACCTGTAATTCTAGCACTCTGGGAGGCCAAAGTCAGAGGATCACTTGCGCTCAGGAGTTCAAGACCAGCCTGAGCAATAGCCAGACCCTGTCTCTACTAAAAAGAGAAAAACCCAGGCAAAAGGATTATTTGAGCCCAAGAATCTGAGGTTGCTGTGAGCTATAATGCCACAGCACTCTAGTAAGGGCACCAGAGTGAGACTCTGTCTCAAAAAATATAAAAAAAAACTAATTAAAACTAAAGAAATAAAAGATAAAAACATATCCATAAACTAAAAAAGTCCCTCTTTCCCTTATGGTTAATCTCTACCCTCCTTCCCCAGACAACCATGAATCTACTTTGATTTTTTTTATTAAATCATAGTTGTGTACATTGGTGCAATCATGGGGCACAATGTGCTGACTTCATATACAATCTGAAATATTTTCATTGAACTATTTAACATAGCCTTCATGGCCTTTTAATCACTATATGAAGACATTTATATTCTACATTTACTAATTTTCACTTGTACCCTTCCCTCCACCCATCCTCCCCCTTCCCCTCCCCTCTCTTGCCCCCCTCCTCATTTCTTGTGCTATTACTGGGTTTTAGACTTCATATGAAAGCTATAGATTAGATTCATAGTAGGGTTGAGTGCATTGGATACTTTTTCTTCCATTCTTGAGATACTTTGCTAAGAAGAATATGTTCCAGCCCAATTCATAATTGCTAAGTCGTGGAAGAAGCCCAAGTGCCCATCAACCCACGAATGGATTAATAAATTGTGGTACATGTATACTATGGAATACTATTCAGCCTTAAAGAAAGATGGAGACTTTACCTCTTTTGTGCTTACAAACACGTTTTAAATAAGGAAAATGTCTACAGGTTTAGACAGAATAAGGAAGTAACATTTCTTATCACTTGTCTTAAAAAGTTCATTTAAAAAAAAAAAAAAGATGAATTCTAGGATCCAGATGCAAAAAAGCAGATGTGAATACCTGCACCCATGCCTTAACAATTACACAACTATGAACATAGTTTCACAATAGGCGAAGTTCTATAAACACAATATCATAAAGCCAAGCATTGTGATCTTGAAGGCCTAGTTTCCCCTAATTTGGTACTAAAAATGTTGGGAAGAGAATATGTATGTGAGGGTGAACAGGATGGGAGAAAAATGGAGAAACAAGGAAAAGACACTTCACTTTCTTGAACTGTCTTCAGCTTTAATTACAATATTTTTTAAATCCAAAAGAAAAAAGATACAGAATGACATCTGAGAACTAACTTCAAGCATTTATATCTAAATCACAGTTCCTTTACTCATATGAGATCCAACAATGAAGTTCATGATTCATCCTAGAAAAAGTGTTACATACCTCATTACTGAATATCACTACAGTCATCCTCAAAAGACTCTCCTGTAACTCAAAGAAGTGAAAGTTTGTGATATAACAAATTTTTTCATATATGTAGTCCAGGCGTCCTCAAACTTTTTAAACAGGGGGCCAATTCACTGTCCCTCAGACCGCTGGAGGGCCGGACTATAGTTTAAAAATAAAAACTATGAACAAATTCCTATGCACACTGCACATATCTTACTTTGAAGTGAAAAACAAAACAGGAACAAATACAGTTCACACCAATGCATGTGGCCCTCTGGCCGTAGTCTGAGGACCCCTGAGTAGTCTGTTATTTGTTAGTAATCTATTCTTTCTACTGTGCCCCCATTATTTGCATAAGTAAATGCCCAATGTTATGTAAAGTTTTGTCTGATAGAAAGAAAGACCCGTTAGGATATGTCTCTTAGATAAAAATTCTGTCTTTCAGATAATTTCCCTCCAACTGCTTCTCTTCTTAACACAGAAGCAGTGGTGCTGCTCCCATGCTGCGGACTAAAGACAGAGGGGAGCAATTCGGGGTTCTCAAATATAAGTCCCCTACCAACCTGTTGTTGGACTCTCCCGCTCTCCAGTACACAAGTCCAGTCTCGGTAAACTTTTGCTCCCATTCTTTTGGGGCCAAACCCAGGTTTCTGTCAGGATCCAGGTCCAGAAGATCTCATTGTATCTCCCACTGGTACTATAGATAATTTTAAAGTTTGACTTTGATCTTACTACTTCCCAGCACAGACAGTGCACCTGTGACCATTGCTGAAGAGCCACTCTGCTAGCCTGACAAGTTCTCCAAGACATGGTAATTTTCTAAAACTGTGAGTGTGTTTTCAAGGTAAAAATCTAGCTTCTTTCCAGGGTCTCTCTCAGAGGTGAGGAAGACACCCCTCTGCACTGCAGAACCGCATTTATAAGACTCACTACCCCCCGAGGAAGAAGTCTGAAGAATAAAAGTTGGGACCCCTGCACTTGGCCACTTCACACGCCATTTGGTCTTTCTCCTTTCCATGATCTCTCAAGACTGAAAGGGAAGCCTCCCTCTTTTCCTCTTCCTCTTCTACCTCTCTAGATTCTCTGATTTAAAATTCAGTGACCTAGCCTGGCAAGCAAGATTTCTCCGAAGAGGCATAAACCTTCAACAGTTCATCAAACAATAGCATGACGTATATACAGGGAAAGTATGGATGCAAAAACCCTCCTTTTGAATTTCAGAACCTGAAATCTCTTTCTGGATTCCTGTATTCCTAGGTTGATAAGAGTGAGGAAAGGCTCAGAAAGTCAAAAAGGGAAACATACTTTAAAAATTAATGTACCAACACTGTTCTACCCCATGTCCACTCTCCCTTGCCCCCCTGTATGAATCAATCAAGCACTCCAGAAAATTTATAGGAAACATTGATAACAAGTAACAGAAAAAATACAAATGCCTGCCTCCTTCTCATTTTTCCTACCCTGACTTAGGCGCATGCTGAGACAGCTACAGTGCACAGGTAAAGCAAAGATCATAGCTCCTCCTAAATCACAGTTCAGCCTTCAATACTCTCAATTAGGGGTTGGGGAAGGCAGGATTCAGTGGAATTGTATTGAGTCTCAGGCATCACCTGGACTGGAAGCAGGGGAGCAATTAAGACTATTTGAATTAGCCTCAGTCCATGTACAAAATTATATAGTTCCTTTCCCAATGTCTGACCATCAGAGTGGAATCAGTTTTTATAGTTCTCTTTCTCCCAAAGCTCTTGCAGTAGAAATGTTTCCTTCTGAGACTCAGGAAGAGGAGATATAGGTTATCTGTTAGTGCAACTACTCCATCTTACTGAGAAAGACAAATTTAATAAATCAGAATATTCTATCCAAATCATGTCTACCAGTACTAGATTATCTTTAGTTCATGAATATATGTAATATCTGAGAATTCTGTCCTTTTTAAATTTAATCTCTGGGGGAAAATTCCCATACACAAATTAAAATTTTGTTTCACCTTTTTCTTCTCAACTGTAAAGTTGATATATTTCTATCCAGAGTCTTTAGAAATTAAAAGAGATGAATGCCAAAAGCAAAGGCAAAGTTCAATTCTACTTTTCTAACTATCCTGGAATAATTAGATGTTCTGTGCTGAATGACCTTTGAGACCATAGTAAGAATGAAATAACAATTTGCAGGTGGTGAGGATGCTGGATGCTCCTCTAAGTAGTGCAAAGTGCATGCAGAGAAGAACATTATTCTTCGTCAGGGCATACTGGAAAATACTTTCAAGGGATATTCAGAGAAAAGAGATCCAATTTGCTAGGAAAGGGTTTGCAAATTGATCATTATGCTCAGAGGCTTTGTTCCACAGTGACAAGGTTGTCACATAGTAAGGTAAGTTTCCAAGCTTCCATTGAAGTATTTTGTCAAAACATTTAAGCTTCTCATCAACTTTCTCACTAAAGCCATGCAAGAATTATTGAAGTTAGCCTTTACAAAGTGCTATTTCATAAAATTCATGAAAACACCAAATATTGTAATGGCAAATTTTACTTTATGTACTGTGTACTCCTCCAGGTAATTCTGAGCTCACCGAAGGCAAATAAAAAGGTTTCGTCATCTCAGCCGATCCTAAGTTTTAACACCTGATACATAGCAGATACTTGAAAGAGGGAGGAGAAAGGGAGAGATAAAGGAAGGAAAGAACAAAGGAAGAGAGAGGGAGGATAAAGGAGTATTAGCCAGACACAAAGCAGTGCCCTTTGCCTGACTGATAGGACATAGTAAATCATGTCTGTCTCTGACAGAGAACTCCTCAGGGAGTTACTGAAGGAAAAGGGAAACAAAGTAACTTTCAAGTCAGAGCATTCTGAATACCTGAGAAGGCTCAGATCCTGGCCTGAAGAAAATTCCTCAGACAGCTATAGATTCAACCAAGGTAGACGAAATCCCTCTTCACCAAGTAGTCACAGGGCCTTCAATGTTTCATGGTAACTGAGGAATAAACACTGAGATTACCCCAAATATTCAACATGTGCCATATATGCTATGGCTCTGGGAGCCTCGTTACTTCATAGTGAATGTTATGTGAGAGTCAAAGCCACAAAGCAGAGGCTCTGGGGTATGTGTGTGCACACATGCAATAATGTGGTACGTGCTTACATGAGAATACACATGCAGAAAAATCGGTCTTGTACTGCCATCTTTTGTGTATGATGTTTGATAACTCTGATGGCTTTCTTCTGATTACAACATAAAACAATGATTTCTTAAGTTTGAAATTTTGGAAAATACAGAAAATCACCTATGAGTGGGCTTGCTGGGTCAAATGGCAGGTCTACTTTTAGTTCTTTGAAGTACTTCCATACTACTTGCCATAAAGTTTGTACTACTAATTTGCAGGTCCACCAACTATGTATAAGTGTGCCTTATTTCTCCACATTCAGGTCATCACTTGTTGTTTTAATACTTTTTGATTAAAGCCTTTCTTACTGGAGTTAGGTGGTATCTCATGGTGGTTTTGAATTGCATTTCCCTTATGATTGGAGATGCTGAACACAGTTCATGTGTTTGTTGTCCATTAGACTATCTTTTTTTGAGAAGTTTCTGCTGATATCTTTTGCTCACTTTTTTTTGCCCACTTTAAATGGGGTTATCTAATGTTTTCTTGCTGATTTGCTTGAATTCTTTATAAATTTTGGTTAACAGCCTTTTACCAGATGAATATCATGCAAATATTTTCTGTCTTTTTTTAGGTTGTCTCTTTACTCTATTGATTGTGTTCTTAGCTATGCAGCATCAAAGAAAACAAAATACCTAGGAATATATTTAACTAAGGAACGGAAAGACCTCTATAGAGAGAATTATGAAACACTGAAAAAAGAAATTGCAAAGGATGTGAACAGATATCAAAACATATCATGCTCCTTCATCAACAGAATCAACATTGTTAAAATGTCTATACTACCCAAAGTGATTTACTGCTTCAATGCTGCAATCCCCATTAAAATACCAAAATTATTTTCAAAGATCTAGAGGAGATACTTCAATGTTTTATATGGAACCAGAAAAGACCCCAAATAGCTGATGTAAACTTACATTAAGAAAAAATCAGGATGCATCACTTCACCAGACTTCAAGCTATACTCTTAAGGCTATAGTAACCAAAACAGCATGGTACTGAAACAAAAACAGAAATGTAGACCTATGGATCAGAACAAATCTTCAACATAGCTCACACTGGGGAAAAAAACTCCCAGTCAATAAATGGTGATGGGAAAACTGGGTAGCCACATGGAAAAGACTAAAACAGAGTGTGCACCTCTTACCACTCACAAAGGTTAATTCACGATGGATAAAAGACTTAAATGTAAGACATGAAACTATAAGAATTCTTCAAGAAAATGTTATAAAAACTCTTTTAGATAACAGCCTGGGAAAGAATTTAAGAAGAGCCCAAAACCAATCACAATAATAACAACAATAAACAAGTTGATTATTGATTTTCTAAAATTTAAAAAAAAATGTTTTTAATATTATTCAAAACACTTAAATGTTTCATTTTATTTCTTCCTACTTTAATATGGAAGATTTTAAAGGTTTGAATTTTTCCATGACTATAAGTAAGGATATATCTCCTTAAGTTGGGTGTTCAAAATGACTGAAGTTTTTAATTTAAAATGATAGATTTAATTTCTGTTTGTTAGCTACCAATCTACTTGGTGCAAGCAACTTTATCAAATTTCTTTCTGTTCTAGACATTATACTGGTGGTAATGTCTACTGCTACACTTGTAGCAAGGGTCAAGAAACCATGTCTTCCAATATTTATACGATGAGTAGTTCTCTCCCATATTGATTTGGGGCTTGGACCTGGTACTTACCTTGACTGTGCATTAGCAGTAATAATGTAAGCAGAGAGTTGATAAGCACTTGTACATTGAGGCTTATCCTCTTGGAAGCCAGTCTCCATGCTATGAGGAATTGTAGGCTTTTCTCCTAAAGAGAAAGAGCACACAAAAAGACTCTGGAGCATAAGATGCCATATGGAGAACCAGATATAAGCTTACTGGAAAGATAAACAAAAAGGCGGGTGGGGGGAAATCAATAGCTTTTGAAAAATAAAAAAAAAAAAATTAAAAAAGCTTTTATAATTGTAGGTATGCTGGCCAAGCTCCCAGCGTAAAGCAGCTATCTGAGTGACCCCAGGTGTTACAATATGGGGAGAAGAAACATCCAATTCACCTATGAAAAACAATAAATGCTGTTAAGACCACTTAGTTAAGAACGTTTGCTATGTGACAACCTATATGCCCACCAACCCAAGAATGTATTAACAAGTTATAGTATATGTACTATGGACTACTATTCCACCATTAAGAAAAGATGGAGACTTTACATCTTTTGTATTAACCTGAATTGAGTTGTAACACATTTTTCTTAGTAAAGCACCACAAGAATGGAGAAGCAAGAATCCAATGTACTCAGTTCTAATGCGAAGGCAGTAGATGATCTAATACAGATGGATGGAGGGTAGGGGAATGAGGGAATGGATAGCGGGGAGAAGAGAAGGGGATGGGATCATGGTGTATGGCACACCTCTTGGGGACAGGAAATAATTATAAGAGGGACTTTACCTAACAAATGCAATCAGTGTAACCTAATTCTTTATACCCTCAATGAATTCCAAATAATAAAAAT
This sequence comes from Perodicticus potto, assembly GCA_963574655.1. NCBI lineage: Eukaryota > Metazoa > Chordata > Mammalia > Primates > Lorisidae > Perodicticus > Perodicticus potto. The sequence continues at coordinate 32,984 of CAUYRH010046416.1, forward strand.
AAATAAATAAAAATAAAAATAAAATGATAAGCTTGGGGTCAGGGAAGTGCTAATCCCAGCTAAGAGCAAGTGTAGGACCAGAGGAGATTGTGTTTATTCAAGCAAAAGTAAATAACATGAATCACTGTGGACAGTGATTATCTACAGAGACAGCAAATGATCTGCTGCTTTGAAATAAGCTGTATGAGCACATAGTCCAGTAAGTCCAGGTTTATGCCTGTAGCCCAAGTGTAACTATGTAAATCTTTCCCTTTTATTCACAAAAGGATTCCACTATGGAAGGTAAAATACATGTTTATCCAAATAAGGCCCTGATTCTCATCAGGTTTGTTTGTGAGCACAGCAGTATGGACATGCCCTTGATTCTCCTTAGGTCAGGATGTTACATCTTAATGTGTCCCTACAACAACAGCAACCCAAACAACACAGCCACCAGTGTGATGGATACATGCTTCTTAAATAACCAAAAAAGTATTAGATCAAGAAAAGAGGTTTTGTTAAACTGACAAAATTATCAAGAATTCTTTCTCAGCATTATGTTACTACTGTGGTTTAATAGAAATGCTTAACCTTAGAAAGAGGAAAAGGCAAATGATCACATTCACCTTTTCTTCCACACAAGTGAATTGAAAGTACTAAAGCCTTTAAATATATCACCACTTTAAATTCCATCCTGTAGGATTATATCTTCACACTTTGCTTCTTTTTTCAATTAATGGTTCATTTGTGGAATGCATATGTAGTTATTCCAGTTCTATACGGCTCATTAGAGAGCCTTCTCAGTGGCAAGTTTCATTCCTCTTGGTCTAGTATGAATGTATTCATTAATAATAAACTATAAAATAACTAATAAGGCAAATTTTGAACATTTAAAAAAAAGTCATAAAACACAACTTACCTTCCTTGAATGATAATATATTGTGGATGTTTTAAAGATTTCAAATCAGGATGAAATCCTTTATGAGCAGTTTTTTCATAATCTGGACCTGACTCCTCATTCAAATGTGCATATTAATGTACAATGCATATCAGAGTAACTCCAGTGGGAATGTCGAATGTGTCAGATTGTGAATGTTTAAAGAATGTAAGAATAAACATGAAAACTGGTAGTGGGCCAGATGAGAGGAACTTCCATTCTACTCTTCCTTCCCTGAGTAATTTCCCAAATTGCATGAAACTACCACCCTATTTAAACAGTGGAGCTAATGGTGATTTCACCTGACTTGTGGCTAAAATCCTATGTAAATGTGTTGCTCATGCTACTCTATTCACTGTTTTTTTCTTGTGCCTTTCTTTTCTATTGTTTTAGGAAGGGACAGATTGCACTTTCTTAATTAAGAAGTAAATTTGTTACTGCCCAACTGGGTCCCTTGTCTGTCCCCAGATGGAGGTCAACAGAAGTTGCAAAAGAGAAAAAGTTTTATATCACAAAGCACTGAGTGAGGAGATTGGAGAAATTTCTCAAATCCATTTCCTTAAGAATTTGTGGGCTAAGATTTTTAAAGATAGTTTGGTGAATAAAGGGCTAGGGAATTGGTCTGCCAATTGCCTGGGGATGAATAATTATCTTCTTGGCTGAGACAGTTCCTGGGTAGACGGTCAGAAGACCTACTGGATCAGTTTCCGTGCATGACCACTAGTCCAGTTCATGTCATTTATTCCCCAAAAATGCATATTCTGGAAGATACCTCAAGACAAGTCTTAGGTTTTACAACAGTGATATCCTCTGTAGAAGCAAAGGAGAAGTCACAAATATTACCCCTGTAAAAGATACATGACCCTGAAGCAGTAAGTAATTACAGTAGTGAGCAATTACAGGAAGACAAGTTAGGGAACAACAGCTGGTTCATTTTTAGTTTTGCCTATACTTCTGTAGAAATCAGACTTTTATCATAGTTCTTGCATTATTCCTTACATTATTTTAATATAGTCACTTTTAATTTCTTAGGTAAAACTCTACTGCTTCAGAGATATTGACAATTTTACACCAAGAAATAAAATTCTAGATTTTTTACTGGCAAACAAAAATTACATTTTTTTCTCTTCTACTGGCTTAACAGGAATTTACCAGTAATTAACAGTGAAATATTGAATGTTTAAAAAGTAAACATTTTCATGCAATGTGAATTGTATCTAGAATGTCATCCAATATAACATAGGGGATGATTTATAAACAATTATATATGACATACAGAAAACAAGACCAAGTATATTAATTGATGAATGGTGAGATGTTCATTTGACCACCAACACTATCACTTACAAATAAATAATTCAACTGGGTACCAAGATCTAGAGCTCCCCTTCACTGATTTAAACCAACAATGCCCACTTGGGAGGCAAGTTCCCTCAAATTCATATACACGCTGTTTCATCCAGCTCTATTTTAATCTAGTTTCATAGCCATATTTAATACACAAATTCAACACCCTATAGACAACAGTAAATAAAACCAGTATATTTTCCTTCACTTGGAGTGCTAACAAATACTTGAAGAAACTTCCATTTTCATCTTATCTCTTTCTGTTTTACTAGTAAAATAGGTATACTTAAATGAATGTTTTAGTATTGATTGACTATATGGGGAGACCATGGCTCTGGATGGCTCTATTGCCCAACTTCAATGCAATTTAAAGAGGGTATAAGACATGGTTGAAAAATAATTACATTATTCTTAGCCACATATTATGATGGCTACATATAAAATACCACAGCATGTTACGAATTCTATGATTCTTATGAATGTGCATTAAAACTCAGAATTCTGAAGGACTGAAGTAGACTATCAATTCATGAGATGAAACAGTTTTCACAAAGAACATTTAAATTTGATTAAATGAGATTAGGTCTCTAATTGGCAGGATGGTAAGTTATAAAGTTGATTTAGGAGGGAGGGAGGCCAGCCATTTAAGACCATTTTCCAACTTTTGAGTCTCTAAGCTTGTGAGTTTGGGATTTCATTTTGTTTTTGTTTTTGCCTTTATCTTAACTCTCCATCTACTGCTTTAGCTATTTACAATAGGCATCTAGCCTTAAATAAGCTGGACTGTCATGATAAAGCATACTCCCAGGAACAAATTATATAATTTTTACATGGAAGCATATTTACTATATATTTAAGCTGTCTATATTCTATATTCTTTTCTGGCAAGAACACCAATCAATGGATGTCAGGGTCAGGATTACTTGATAAAGTGGGGTCACTCCTATTATTAGATACCTGAGATAACATGAATGCACTGGGGAGGGCCTTTGTTAAAAAGTAAGGCTTATCCATACTCAGTTTGCTTGTAGAAACAAAAAAGGAATGACCGAAAAAAAAGGAAAAGGGGAGGAGGAAAAAGAAGAAGAAGAGGCAGAGGAGAGGAGAGAAAGGAAGGGAGGACGGGGAGAGTATGGGGGCAAAACAAAACAAAAAACAAATGATCAAGAACTGGGCTTTGGCAGGTGCCTGAAGTCCCAGCTACTTGGGAGGCAAGAGAAGCGCTTGAGCCCAAGAGTTTGAGGTTGCTAACAGTATCGCCCACATAACTCCCCAAATTGCAACAGGTGTGACTTTTCAAGGCTTCATTTTGCTATAAAATATGCCTTCAAAGTGGGTATATAACTACTAATAACTGAATTTACCCCATATAAGCTATTAATATTTACTGAGGTAATAAAGTGTATTATAGGTATATTTAACCCCTATTCCATTTGAGAAAGTCTCAAGGTGATTTTATTCAAGTATTCAAGGTGATCATATTCAAGGAATATGGCTATGGAGCACAATTTTGAACTCTCAGATTTTTTACTTACAAACATCCTGAGGATTTGTAGTAGACAAAGGTGGGAGGGGCAACAGTATTATACTCAGACAGAAGCAAAGTGAATTCTAACACAAGGTCAGGTGTTTCTCCCACTGGGCAAAAACCCCCGGACAGTCCGAATTATGAAACAGTGAGGTCCTCTGGTCCTGAGAAATGATAGTAAGAGTTGCTAGGGCAGATTCCAGGTGGACGCAGCCCAAACTCGGTGTGTGCTGAGGTGAAGGTGGAGCAGTTTGCACTGGCTCAATTCCTCTGTGAAGCCAGGAAACCCAACAGACTCTTTGTGCAGATCATTTGCCAGTCCTCACATCTGGCTCTTCCCAGGTAAGAAGCCTTCCTTCTCAGAAATCTTCCCTTCAGTCAGTTAATAAAAATTATGCTCTTTGTAGAACCATCTCCTTTATATTTTTCTTCTCCTCAAGTCTTTTATAAGTAAATGTGAGAAAATATTTTCTTCTGCCAAAGAAATGTCCCATGTTCTGTATGTTCTGCAAACTTCTTCTCCTTTCTAATTCCCAAGCAAACTCTTTTATCTTTTCTCATATCCTATAACAATAATGCTTTAGGGGCCCTTAAATATTTAGGATGTGAATGAAGGAAAATAAATTCCCTCTGTCTTAATCTTTGATTTAAACTTCTAATAAAATTAACTAGTGAGGTAAAGAAAAAATTGTATTCCTCTAGGGTGGCGCCTGTGGCTCAAAGGAGTAGGGCGCTGGCCCCATATGACGGAGGTGGCATGCTCAAACCCAGTCCCAGCCAAAAACCACCAAAAAAAATAATTGTATTCCTCTAATGCAACCAGAAAGGTGGAGAGAAAAAAATCTGAACATCTATATCCTGCTACATATTTAGAGAACTTTCCACAGCACCTATTTATATATTAAGCATTCAATAAAATATTGAAATATTAGATGATAATTCTGTGTTTGAGAATTGAAGGCTTATATCCCTGGGCTTTCATATAGAGGAGGGAAGGACTGTGGTCTTGGCAATAAGTCACAAATGTTAAATTCAGACACTTTTGTTCAAAAGTAAAAACCTGTTTGTATGTTTGCATATCACTTAATCTCCCTACTATTCCAAAGTGAACCAACCACACTTAGGACGAATAGTATAACTGTGAGAACAAAAGGTGTCCTGAGTCCGCTACATGGAATGGTACAGGCAATAATAATTGAAGATTTAAAAACCCACAAAGGGCAAATGGAACTTAGAAGCCTGAGGTGGGGACTGTTATTTTGTGCATTTGCTTTTCAGCCATAGTCAGAGATGCCTCTAAGACAACTTATCAAAGCCCTTGCACTGTCCAATGGCAAGTGCGAGGGAAATCTTTGTACATTCATGACACTATTTCTCAAATACTAAAACCATTCGTATGTCTTCCTTGGAAAAGCATCCCTTACCTGATCCCTGCTTTCTGTGCTTCTTAGATGAGCAAGGCTTTGATGCTTTCTTTCTTTCTTTCTTTCTTTCTTTCTTTCTTTCTTTCTTTCTTTCTTTCTTTCTTTCTTTTTTTTTCTTTCCTTTTGACTCTTAGAGTCCTCAAGCATTAATGATCCAATGGCTCCATGTCCCTACTAGTTTCTAAGCCAATCCTGTCACATTCCACTTCACCCTCACATTATCTTAAATTAACTAGACTTAAAAACTCCATTATCTCACAAAAGTGCACCACTCCTATGCCCCACATACTGTATTCCCCATGAATCTCAATATCTTCTAGGAAAGGATTAGATTTGGCAAAACCCTAATGGAACTTGGTCTATGAAAATTGTGACCAATGACAGGTTCTACTTCTACCTTCTTTCTGGTACAGTCTCTGTCACTTCCATTAACTCTCCTTGTTTATGTCATACACTTTTGTTGCCACAATGCTGATATAAATGTCTTACTAATAGAACAGATGTGACAGAGCTGTCACTTCCTTGGTTTACACTTACATGTTCAACTCTTAAGTGATTTAGTCACCTCTCAACATACTTCCTCAAATATAAGATGAAATACTGAAAGTGAGTTGAACACTTGAAAAAATAATGAAATTAAAATCTAAAATAAATGAATCGTAGATTAATGCTTAACTAATTTTCTATATCAATTTATTATGAATATTTATCAGCTTGTCTTTCTTTAACAATTGATTAATAAAAATATTCCTTTTTACTTACCATGAATCTCAATGTTTTAATTAGATTGCCCCTAAGTTTTAATATAGTTACCTTGACTTCAGGACCTGGCAGCCTTTTCTCTTTAATAGATAAATAGATATATCTTGTTGGTCCACTCTAAGCTCCATAATGTTGGCATCTTTCTACGAGAAATATAAATATATGCATAATAATAAAAATGACTGTAGGCAGTGCCAAGTGTTACAAGGAAAACTAAGAAGAGTAATAGAGTAGACAAGAAAGGAATAGTGGGTCACAGGAAGCAAGGGGAAGATTTTGGGCTGGATGGTGAGAAGAAGCCTCTCTCCAGAACTGAAATTAAAGCTGGAGAACACAGCCATGCAAGCATATACAAAAAAAAAAAAAAAATAGATATCACCACAGAAAGAATATGTTAAGGAGAAAGGACACAAACTTGTCATGTTCAGGGCAACTGAGGCACAGCACATGAGAAGGAAAGTAGTGGGCCACTGGGTAGATGCGGAGGCAGGGAGCTTAGCTAGGAGACTGCTCAAATATTCCATGAGAAACGATGGTGGCTGAGACTCAGACCACAGACCAGCTGTGGAGGTGGTAACTAGATTCAGGGTGTCCTCCATAGGTAGAACTGACAGCACTCTCTGGTGGATTAGATTTGGGCTGTGAGAATGAGAGGTGTCGAGAATGACAACTAGATTTTAATCCAGGTGAATAGATGGTAATGCCGTTTACTGATGTGAGAAAAGCATGTTTGGGGCTGAGGGACAAAAGAATCAATTGTTCACTTTTTAGATACATTATATTTGAGATGTCTGATAGAAATCTCAGTGGAAGCTCTTGGGAAAACAAATCTGAGCTAAGCTGAAAATTAAGAAAAAAAAAACAAGCCTACTATTGTCTCTCTGCTTCAAATCCACTGTCTATACTTGGCTCTGGGAGGCTGGGACTCATTCTCTATAAATTATATTTTCCATCAGCTAACCCTCCTGGTTTTCTGTTTAGGTTTTATTTATTATCATTATTATTATTATTATTATTATTATTATTATCATTATCATCATTATTATTATCATCATCATTTTAAAGATCTTCAAAAGAAGGAGAAAGGACAAGGAGTTTCCAGTTTTACCCCAGCATAATTATTGGAGCAGCACACTTTGATAGGGACATCAAGCTTTTTAGCAATGGAAACATCCCCCTGCCTCACTTCAGTGGTGCCAGAGAGCCTAGACCTCCCTCTCTCAGTAGTTTGAGGAGCTGCTGAGTGAAGGCACTGGGAGCTCCAAGCACATACTTGGCCAGGACTCTCCCTAAAGATCTACACTCCTGCCCTCTTTTCTAATGTTAGTTGTTCCTTCTTCCAGTTACAAATTCCTAAGATGCTAGAACTTCCCCTTCTTACTCTTTGGGTCCCTACACATGTACATAATTACCTAAATTAAATCCTCTTGCTTTGAAATTCTAAATGCAGTTTCTGTTTTCCTGACAAGACCCTTATTGGCCCAGGAGATAAGTAGATGATAGATGATGATAAGTAGATAGATTGATGGATATAATTTTTTCCTTTCTTTCAAAACTTATGGTCCATTATCCTTGAGATGGCTAGTCAAAAGAAAAGCCTTAAATTACTACTCTCACATTACTAGCTAGTAAAACTACTAACAAATTATCTGTATTACCTATTCATATCTCCTCATTCTAATTTATTCTTTTTGTTTGTCAATGAGTATATATCAAAGCAGTTTGCTGTTTAGAATGAAGATTCCTCTTCCCTTTGCAAGAAAGTTTCTCTGCATTTTATATTTGCAATTTTGAATGCAGAACAGAAGAGTAGGACTCCCTCGGGTAATTAATTAAAGGTTTTTTAAATGAGGTTTCTTACCCATAATAAAAAATGTAATATTTAAATGGTTATAACTTATAGCAGGGAACCACATTTGTCACTGAAAAATCAGAAGAATGCAAGGTATAAGAGGAAATAATAATTGGCACTTTCATTACTTTTCAAGTTCCACTTAAGAAACCATTACAATCATCATTAATATACTAAAAAAATTTTTAAACTACATTAACATACATGTCCACAGTATAAAAATAAAGAATGCATAGGTGGAGGGGAAGCATGATAGTGGACAAGAATGACATTTAGCTCAGCTCTCCTGGAACAGCAGGTGGAAGTGAATGGGCTAGATAATTCCCAGTGTGGAATATTGGTGTGGAGTGGCAGTTCAGGGTGTGCAACGAGGTGACAGACTGCTGGACTTGGAGTGTAATCCAGAGCTGCAGAGACTGCCAGGAAAGGTTCTGCCCTGCTACTGCAGGGGCTGTGGGCAGCAGTGGTGGCTACCAGCCTCATCACAGAGGACTGCAGTTTCCAGTTTGTGGGGAAACTAGATATTGTGTGGAAAGACTGATGAAGTGTGGACTCCCGGGTGGAATTAGGTGGCCGGAGTGGGTTGCTATCTGGTGCCGCATCAATGTGGTTAGGTAGAGGGAGAAACACACAGATGAAAAGATCCAAGATAGGAAGAGGCCATTGTTTTGGAATTTGGGAGATGGCGGTCACCGCAGGCACCTTTCCACGTGGGCCAGGCACAGCAATTTGAGTCTCACCCACAGACAGTAGTCCTATACACAGAACTGGCCCCGGATATCCTGCACTTCATGGGAACTTTTGCAGGGAGAATTTATGAAACATGTCTGTGAAGATTTTTTGAGATGGGTGGAATTAGCAGTTCGGCAGGGTTTAGGAGCCAACTGGGTATTCAGGCAAACACCAAGAACAATTTAAGCCTAGGAACCACTCATGGCACCACTTGGTGTCCAGAAAGTATATTGCAACATAAATATGTTCCTAGTAAAGTCAATCCCTATGGCATATATGTAGTCACATGTTTTATATACATATACATATATATATATATATATATATATATATATATATATATATATACATACACACATATATATGTATAATTTTGCTGCCTTTATTGTTAGAAATTTTTTTAATTACTATTATTTTCTTTCCTCTGTTTCTTTCTTTCTTTCTTTTTTTTTTAGACAGAGTCTTGGTATGTCACCCTCAGTGGACTGCTGTGATGTCGCAGCTCAAGACAACCTCTAACTCTTTGGGGCTGAGTGGTTCTCTTGCCTCAGTCTCCCAGGTGGCTTGGGGCTGCAGGCCTCCACCACAGCACCTGGTTGTTTTTTGGTTGTGGTTGTCATTGTTGCTTGGTGGGCCTGGGCCGGGCTTGAGCCCACCAGCTCTGGTCTGTGTGGTGGGTGCCCTTGTGTCCTGTATACAGCTAATATGAGTTTCATTTATGATGGAGAAATTAAATACTTTATTGACATTCACATGTTGAAGAAATTTGTCATAACTAAACCAGTTCTCCAGGATATTCTCAGAACCTATCCTCCACAATGAGTAGCACAATGCTCTACCACCAAAGTAAACTCACTCAGAAACCTTTCATCAAATTCAATCTTCCACAGTGGTGAAAGGATTAAAAATGTCCACTATATTTTCAAAAAACTCTATACCCAAAATACTACCAGGTTTATCAATACTCTCAATTAATGTGAATGGCTTAAATTGTCCTCTAAAGAGGCACAGGTTGGCTGACTGGATACAAAAACTCAGGCCAGATATCTTCTGCAGACAAGAATCTCATCTTACCTTAAAAGATAAATATAGACTCAGGATGAAGGGATGGTTATCTATAATTCAGGCAAATAGACATCAGAAAAAAGCAGGTATTGCAATTTTATTCACAGATACAATAGGCTTTAAACCAATAAAAGTAAGGAAAGATAAGGATGGTCACTTCATATTTGTTAAGGGCAAAACTCAACACGATGAGATTTCAATTATTAACCTTTATGCACCCACCCAGAATGCGCCTCCATTTATAAGAGAGACTCTCACAGACATGAGCAACTTGATTTCCTCCAACACCATAATAGGAGATTTTAACATCCCTTTGGCAGTGTTGGATAGATCCTCCAATAAGAAGCTAAGCAAAGAAATTTTAGACTTAAACTTAACCATTCAATGATTGGATTTAACAGACATCTACAACACATTTCATCCTAACAAAACTGAATACACATTCTTCACATCAATCCATGGAGCATCCTCCAAATAGATCACATCTTCAATCACAAGTCTAACCTCAGCTAATTTAAAAGTATAGAGATTTTTCCTAGTTTTTTCTCAGATAATCATACAATAAAAGTTGAAATCACCAATAAAAGGTATCTGCATACTCATACAAAGACATGGAAACTAAATAACCATATTCTGAAAGATAGCTGGGTCATAGATGATATTAAGAAGGAAATTACCAAATTTTTGGAACAAAACAATAATGAAGACATGAATTATCAGAACCTCTTGGATACTGCAAAGGCAGTCCTAAGAGAGAAATTTATAGCATTGCAAGCCTTCCTCAAGAGAATGGAAGGAGAGGAAGTCAATAAGTTAATGGGACATCTCAAGCAACTGCAAAAGGAAGAACATTCCAACCCCAAACCCTGCAGAAGGAAATAAATAACTAAAATTAGAGCAGAATTAAATGAAATAGAAAACAAAAGAATTATTCAAAAGATCAACGAATCAAAAAGTTGGTTTTCTCAGAAAATTCAACAAAATTGATAAACCTTTGGCCAACCTAGCCAAAAATAGAAATTAAAGTCCCTAATATCATCAATCAGAAAGGAAAAAGGCTAAATAACAACAGACACCTCAGAAATTCAAAACAATCCTTAATGAATACTACAAAAAAACTTTATTCTCAGAAATAGGAAAATCTGAAAAAAATTGACCAATACTTGGAAGCCCACCAACTTCCTAGACTTAATCAGAAAGAACTGGAAATGCTGAACAGACCTTTATCAAGTACTGAAGTAGAATCAACTATGCAGAATCCCTCTCCCCCCACCCCCGAAAAGACTCTTGGACCAGATGGCTTCACAGCAGAATTCTACCAAACCTTTAAAGAGGAACTAGTACCTGTATTACTTAACCTTTTCCAAAACATCAAAAAAGAAGGACTACTTTCCAACACATACTATGAAGAAGATATCACCCTGGTCCCCAAACCAGAAAAAGACCCAACAAGAACAGAAAATTATAGACCAATATCTTTAATGAACATAGATGCAAAAATATTCAACAAGATCCTAGCAAACAGAATCCAGCAACACATCAAATGAATTATACACCATGACCAAGTGGGTTTTATCCAGAGTCTCAAGGTTGGTTCAATATATGTAAATCTACAAATATAATACATCACATAAACAAACTAAAAAACAAAAACCAGATGATCCCCTCAACAGACTAATAAAAGCTTTTGACAATATCCAGCATCTTTTCATGATCAGAACACTTAAGAAGCGTTGGTGGTATAGTGGTGAGCATAGCTGCCTTCCAGAACACTTAAGAAAATAGGTATGGGCTTGGCGCCTCTGGTTCAGCAGGCTAAGGTGCCGGCCATGTACAGCTGAGCTTGCGGGTTCGAATCCAGCCCAGGCCTGCCAAACAACAATGACGACTGCAACCAAGAAATGGCCCAGCGTTGTGGCGGGCGCCTGCAGTCCCAACTACTTGGGAGGCAGAGGCAGGAGACTCGCTTGAGCCCAGGAATTGGAGGTTGCTGTGAGCTGTGATGCCACGGCACTCTATCCAGGGTGATAGCTTGAGGCTCTGTCTCGAAAAAAAAAAAGAAAATAGGTATGGAAGGGCCATTTCTTAAACTGATAGAGGCCATATACAGCAAACCCAGAGCCAATATCATATTGAATGGAGTAAAATTGAAAACATTTCCACTCATATCAGGAACCAGGAACCAAGGTTGCCCATTATCTCCACTACTTTTTAACATTGTAATAGAAGTTTTAGTCATTGCAATCAGGCAAGAGAAGGTGATCAAGGGTATGCAAATAGGGTCAGAGGAGATCAAACTTTCTCTCTTTGCAGATGATATGAATTTATAACTGGAAAACCCCAGGGACTCAACTACAAAACTCTTAGAAGTGATCAAAGAATACAGCAGCATCTCAGGTTACAAAATCAACACTCATAAATCTGTAGCCTTCATATATGCCAATAATAGTCAAGCCAAAAAAACAGTCAAGGACTCTATTCCCTTTACAGTTGTGCCACAGAAGATGAAATATTTGGGAATTTACTTAACAAAGGACATGAAATGAAGAGAATTATGAAACTCAGAGAAAAGACATAGCTGAAAATGTTAACAAACAGAAAAACATACCATGCTCATGGCTGGCAAGAATCAACATTGTTAAAATGTCCATATTATCCAAAGCAATTTAGAAATGTAATGTAATCCTTATCAAAGCACAACTGTCATACATTAAAGATCTGGAAAAAATAGAAACTTCATTTTATATGGAATCAGAAAAAATGTGGACCCTCACCTTTCTCCATTCACAAAAATTCATTCAAGTTGGATAAAGGACGTAAATTTAAGGCATGACACAATAACAATCCTGAAAGAAAGCTTAGGAAAAACACTGGAAGATATCAGCCTGGGGAAAGACTTCATGAAAAAGACTGCCATGGCAATTGCAACAACAACAAAAATAAACAAATGGGACTTAATTAAACTCAGAAGCTTCTGTACAGCAAAGGAGACAACTACCAAAGCAAATAGACATCCTACCCAATGGGAAAGGATATTTGCATATCTTGAATCAGACAAAGGCTTGATAT
>CAUYRH010046417.1:0-31928 GCA_963574655.1 Perodicticus potto
GGGCACCTGCAGTCCCAGCTACTTGGGAGGCAGAGGCAAGAGACTCGCTTGAGCCCAGGAATTGGAGGTTGCTGTGAGCTGTGATGCCACGGCACTCTATCCAGGGTGACAGCTTGAGGCTCTGTCTCAAAAAAAAAAAAAGATTAATTGTGATGATGACTCGGCACCTGTAGTACAGTGGTACGGGGTCAGCCACATACACCAAGGTTGATGGGTTCCAATCCAGCCTGGGCCAGCTAAACAACAATGACAACTGCAAGAAAAACAGTCAGGCATTGTGGTGGGCACCTGTAGTCCCAGCTACTCAGGAGGCTGAGGCAAGAGAATTGCCTAAGCCCAAGAGTTTGAGGTTGCTATGAGTTATGACACCACGGCACTCTACCGAGGGTGACATAATGAGAGTCTGTCTCAAAAAAAAAAAAAAAAAAGATTAATTGTGATGACAATGTAATGACATGGAGAAAAGCTGGGAGTTTCAATATTGTAATCAGAAGCAATGGCTCCCATTGTTCATTCTAGAACAGTGTTGCCCAATGGAGATAGCATTCAGGCCACAAATATGAGGAATATACGTAATTTTAAATGTCCTAGAAGTCACAATAAAAAAAATTTTTTAGAGCAGATAAAATTAATTTTAACAATATATTTTATTTATCCACTATACACATAAATATTACCTCTTTAACACATAATATAAAAATTATCAAAACCATGTGTATTTTGCACTTATAGCTCATCAGTTCCAATTAGCCCCATTTCAAATGTCCAACAACCACATGTGGCTAGTGGCTGCCATACTAGACAGCCCAAAATAATGACCAACCTAAAGAACCTACAGATTGAGAGGTGTTGCTGCTAGTTTTGGTATCATCTCCTTGACTTTGCTTCTGAATCTAATTCTGCCATTGATTGTGAACCTAATTCCATACATTTTTATAACACTGGCAATTCAATAAGACAGTACTTCATTTTTTGTGTTACATTTCCACATCATTTAGTTTTCACATACATTTTTACACTTGATTATCATTGCAATCATGTGGGTAAGGCATGTCAGTAAAGTATTACAAATAAAGGAAATACTGTTCAGAGAAAAAAAAAGAGACAGTTATTGAGTGGTGGAACTGAGAAAAAAAAAATCAATCTCCAGAATCTAGTTAAATCTATTTAAACCCCCAAAGCACAACCGCCTTAGTCAAAGTTGCAATTTTTCATTTATTTATAAGACTGGCCTTTATTTCCTCCGTGACTATAAACTCCACGAAGAACTGTGTTTTTTTCTAACCACCGTATTCCCAGTACTCAGCAAGGTGTTCTACAAGAAGGCAATTATTTATGGGATGGATTAATGAAGTTCTGATTTTCTCAGTTTAGTCGGCTAGATGTAATTTCCTGTTTTTCGGAACTAACGTGAAAAAGAGCCAAAGCACACCCCATGGTGCTTTTTTTAAGTCGAAGTTTAAATTTAGTTTCCACACACTTTAAAGGAGCACCGGGGGCGGGAGTCGAGGCCTGGGGGCAGGTGCTGACTCTGCCCTCGGGAAATCACGCTACCTCGGCTGGACCACAGTTCTCATCTGTCAAACGGGGAGAGTAAGGCTGGCGACTCCGACCCCGTTCAGAGCCAGGACCTGAGACGTTAACTTGATGAGGTCGGCTTCCCCTTCCCCCAGCCCTCCTTCGGTCCCCTCCGCACGGCCGACCTGGGGAGGGAGGGGACCCCTCGGTCCAGCCCGGCTTCCTAAGCGCGTCCGGCCGGAACCGCCATCTTTCCCCATTGGCCAGACCACAACCGCCACCCGCGGGCACCGGGAGACGCGAACCTCACCTCTCTTCGCAGTCTTTGCATTTCACCTGCAACGGGACTAGTTGCTGGAACAGAACTTGGCTCATCCTGGCCCGCTGTCCCGGCCGGTGTGCGGAAAAGCCCAACAGCTCGGCCCTCCGTACTAGCCTGAAAGACGTCGGGTCCAGATAGGGTTTGAGTTTGGCGCTCGTCTCCCGGAGGAGGCGGGGAGAGAGAAACGGAGAGGAACGAAGGAAGTTTGGGCTCCGCCGGCCACCATCCATTTCTTCCGGTTTTGCAAAGGATGGGACCAAAGTGGTTGAGGTACTTCCGGGTATTAACCAGCGTGCCGGGCTCCGAGGCAGCCATGTTTCTTAAGGGAAGGAGACCCGGGAAAAGCTGACAACTTTTCCTCCGCCTGATGCTCGCCTCCTGAACGGGTCTTAAGTTATGTCGGCCTCAGCGCCGACGCCGCCCGCGCCTGGATTTCCAGCTGCGGGTAGATGCAGTTACTACGTGGAAAAGAAGAAGCGGTTCTGCAGGATGGTGGTGGCTGCAGGGAAAAGGTTCTGCGGTGAACACGCTGGAGCCGCGGAGGTCTGGTACCGCCTTCCCTCTCGGGAGTCGGAATTAAGTTTCCCGGTGTGGTCGGTGCTGGACCCGACCCCTCCCTTCTTTGACCGGTCTCTGCTTCTGTCCCCTGCATTCTCCAGCTTTTATTTTAATACATGCAGTTTTGCTTTCCTTACACAGCAATGAGGAACCCTAGTGATGAACAGTGTTTTCTTTTACTAAGTAAAGCGCCAGCAGTGACCCATTTATCTTAATCCTAATTCATGGGAATGCTAAATTTTAGTTTTACTGCAAACTACCTCTGCTTACCCTGCGCTCACCCTCCGCCTTCCTGGTGGAAAGTTTAGGAATTTAAAGCAATGCCAGAAGTTCCCAAGTTTCGCTAATTGTGTTCTAATTATTGTTTTCTGAACGAGAATAACTTCTTGGGGGGTACGATTAAAAGAAACTTCCCTTAAAATTTTGTTTAGACTTAACCTGTAAGAAGCAATTTATAACTATTTGCTGGAATGGGGAAGGAAAGATTTAAAATATATAATAATTTTTAAAATTGAAAACTGAAAACAATTTTGTTGGATAGTAGTTGTACATATAATTGTACTACGGAACACTATATATTTGTACATATGTATAGTGCTTTAAGATCCATAAATGTATGTGATAGTAAAATAAAAATAAAAACAAAAACGAGTAGTACAATGCTGGTCGAAAAAGAACCTGTCTAATTTAATGAGGACGAATAAACCAAATAGATCAGCATCTGGTTTCACCACTTCCGAATAGCCAGTATTATTTGCGTTATTTTCTTTCTTAATCATTTTATTCTTCTAGATAATATCCAGCACAGATCAGTACCCTGAGCCCCTTCATCTATTTCTGTCAGTCTTAGCCATAGCCTGCTTCCTAATTTGGCTTGAGTGATGTGTAATTACCAAGAGGCAAAACACACAGAAACAAGGACATTCTTGTTTTGGAATATGGGAAATGTGACTTAACTTTGCGAACTCTTTGAAGTATATCCACAGTCTTATTGACTGGTTTTTAGGGGAGGGGCAAATATCTCTTGGTTGAAGAATGAGATTTGTGATAGGAGAAGGATTTTGTTCCCACTCTTTTACAAGGCCTTAGTCTTCACTTTATCGAGACATCTGGAAGGTGAGTGCAGATAATGATAGTAGTAGAATATGAATAAATCCTTACAAGCTAGGATCAGCATTCCTAGAGAGGAATGACATATGATTAGTTTCTTGAAGAAAGACTGCAAAACAAGTGGAAACACTTTTCATGATTATAATTTGGTTTTGAATTGTAGCCATCCTCTTGAATCTGTAATTCATGATATAGTTGAAGTGTTTCCATCTTTTTCTAAGTGTCATTTACATCTGTGATAGCACCACTTTTATTCATTTTTACCAAGTAATTCTCACTTGGGAGTGATTTTGCCCCCAGTGGATAAATCTGAAGATATTTTGGTTGTTACAACTAGAGAGTATTCCTGGCATCTAACGAGTAGAAACCAAAGATGCTACGAGACCTTCTACAAAGCACGGGACAACACTACCCCCTTCCCACCTCAAAAAAAAATTATCTAGCTCAAAACTTCAATAGTATTAAGGCTAAGAAACCCTGTTTTCTAAATGCAAATAATAAATGTGCTTTTTTACATACTCTAGTTAGGCTTTGTTGGTTAAAATAGTCTTCTTTTACATGGAGCTTAGGTTTTAAAGTCAGCAAATAAGAAGGAAATAATGTACTGTATTTTCACAAGAGTATCAAAAATTTCTTAGCTTTTTCATGAAATTCAGTGTGCATAGCTTCGTGGATATGCTGAGAGGCACATCAGAATTGAAATAAGTTGAAAAAAAGAATGATAATAACAGCCAATACTTGGTATTACTACATGGCCAGTACTGTGCTGGGCAGTTTTATTTTTGTTTAACTATTAGCTCACTTAATTTTAACAAGCCTTATGAAGTAAGACATTATTGTTCTCATCTTTTAGATAAGGCACTAAGGCTACAAAAGGGTTAGTGACTGATAGAGCTGAGGATCATACCAAGGCAGTCTGGCTAACCTATAGTTTTAACTGTTATACTATTCTGTTTTGTACAGATTCATATGGGCAGAATTACCAACACTATTACTTTTCCTTTCTTCATTTCAATGACAGACTGCATATACAATGGTGGTCCTGTAAGATAATAAATAATACCATATTTTTACCATGCCTTTTATATGCTTAGACACAAATATACTTACTGTGCTACAGTTGCCTACAGTATTCAGTACAGTCATAAGCTGTACAGGCTATTTTTCCTTTGCTACAAACCTATAATGGCCATCATATGGCCTCGGTATATTGTACGCTATGCCATCTAGATTTGTGTAAGTATCTCAAAACAGGAAAATCACCTAAAGACAGTTCTCAGAATGTATCCCATCATTAAGCAACGCATGACCATAGTTAAATCCATGAACTTAGTAATGAACAGAACTACTATACTGAAAAGTTACAAAACCAATAAAATATGGCATATCCCAAATGGATAAGTACCATGTTTTATTGTTTCTAAGCAACTTTTAAAAAATATGTTTTGGCTGGGCATGGTGGCTCACGCCTGTAATCCTAGCTCTCTGGGAGGCTGAAGCCGGTGGATCACTTCAGCTTAGGAGCTCAAGATCAGCATGAGCAAGTGCGAAACCCACTCTCTAAAATATAGGCAGGCATTGTGACAGGTGCCTGTAACCCCAGCTACTCAGGAGGCTGAGGCAAGAGTTATCACTTAAGCCTAAGAGTTAGAGATTGCTGTGAACTGTGATGCCACAGCACTCCACTGAGGGTAAGAAAGTGAGATACTGTCTCAAAAAAAGTAAATAAAGTTTGGCACCTGTAGTTCAACTAGCTAAGGTGCCTGCCACATTCACAGAGCTGGTGGGTTCAAACCTGGCGTGGGCCTGCCAAGCAATGATAACTACAACTAAAAAAAATACCTGGGCATTGTGGCAGGAATCTGTGATCCCACCTACTCGAGAGGCTGAGGCAAGAGAATTGCTTAAGCCCAGGAGTTGGAGGTTGCTGTGAGCTGTGATGCCATAGCACTCTACTCAGGGTGATAGCTTGAGGCTCTGTCTCAAAAAAAAAAAAAAAAATCTAATACAATAAAAATATGTTTTAACATCTGTAAAGAATTATGATGCATCTTAAAATCCATATGCTATCATTTAAACGGGCAGTCTTTTCCACAAAAAGTGATAAGTATTTGAGATAATGCCTATTTATTTAGCTCAATTGCCTTTACACAATGCATACATATAAAACATACTGTACATGGCCTATGTAATTTTTATTTGCCAATTAAAATAAAGTAATATAGCATTGATTCTTCCTTGATAGTGCATAAAATGGTAGTACATATTTTAGTCAATGTTATCTAAGATTCTAAATTTCATATGTTGGCCTCTGTATAACCTATGTGAAGCTATAGACCCTGGTTTGTCCAAAGCAGTCTTTGTTCATATCTACATAAGCTACCTACTACACAAGAGATTTTTGTTGTTAAACCCTTGCGACCTGATTTTACCAATTTTTTATGGTCTTTTATAGTTTCCTTACCTTGCTTTGAGAGTAAAGAGATAATGAATTAGTTACTTCTAGTATCTGTAAGTAATAAACTTGACATTTTACTGAAATAAGTGTGTCTCTTAATTTATTAGGAAGAAAATGCTCGCAAAAGAATCCTGTGTCCTTTAGATCCAAAACAGTAAGTATGGATCAGATAAAAGTTCTTCTGTGCTGGAAACAGTAATTGTCACAATCTTATTTTAAATAATTTTCTCTTTCAATTTAGTACAGTATATGAAGATCAACTAGCAAAGCATTTGAAAAAATGTAACTCAAGAGAGAAGCCAAAACCTGTAAGTATTTAAACATTAAAATTGGTGAAATGTCTGATAATGTGATGATTACATATACACTAAGTAAACTATAAGCGTGATATGTAATGAGACTTACGCCTTGGGATTGAATTTAGTGAATGCACTTCAGTGTGTACGTGGTATCAGACTGTAAATCTACTTATACTCTTAGTTCAGAGAATAGAATTTTATGCAACCTCAGTGTTCTTCAGAGAATAATTGCACTACTTATTTATTGAAAAAAAATAAATACTTAGTCTCTACTAAATTTATTTCAGTAAAATATCCCAGCTTTCAAGGAGCATATTTGAGACTGGTAAGTGAACTTGGAAATAAGGGATATTATTTAATAAGGTCAATGAAACAAGCAAGTACATGTGATGAGAGCACACATTTGCATCAAAGTTAAAATTAAATCCAAGAGGTCAAGAAGATCTTTCTAAAAGAAATAACACTTGAGCTGAATCTTGGTATGGCAAAGAAAAGGAAGTGGTTTCTAGTATCTTTCAGAATAAAGTTCAAATTTCTTAAAAGGATCACATAGTTTCTGAGCTCCATAACTTTGCATATATCCTTTCTGCTTAAAAGAACTGATGTAGTCAAATTTACCTCTTAGAAAACTTTTTTTTTTTTGGCCAGGGCCATGTTTGAACCCAACGCCTGCAGTTTTGGGGACTGGCACCCTACTCCCTAAGCCACAGGTGCCGCCCTCTTAGGAAACTTTCTTTTATGGTAGTGCAGGAAGATAACCTTGGAATCAGGAGAACCGGTTAGGAGGCTGATACTGAAATCCAAGTGGGATATGTTAAAACACTGAATTAACATAGATGAAAAGTGTGGGGATAGGTATATGAATTATTGAGGCAGCAGAATCAGTAAAACTTGGTGACTGTACATTTGGAGTTGGATGTGTAAATCTGAAACTTGTTAGAGCAAGTATTCTAAATTTGGAGGTCAGATGTATAAAGGTCATAGGTGAAGCTTTGGGTTTTTAGGTTACCCAGGTTGAGTGATTTAGAGGAAAAAGAAAGGAACTTCATTTTAATTGACTGTTTATGCCAGACATCTTACCAAGGGTCCTGCCTAGAACAACATTACAATCTAGTGGAAATGGAAGATGCAATGTTATATGTGCCAAAATTGATAAAATACAGGGTGCTGTGGGAGAATAAAGAAGAAGGGCCTAAACCTTTCTTGGAGTATATAGGGGTGAGAGAAATGGGGAAGAAGTCAGGGAGGCTTCTTTAATCAAAGTGTCAGATAGGAAGAGACATAGAGGTCAAAGGAGAATCAGGCAGATAAGGAGGCAAATACATGCAAAGGCCTAGAAGGGAGAATAGCACTGGCATTTCATGTGGTGGGAATGTAAAATACCAGGGGAGAGCCGAGTAAAGGATGAGATTTGAGAGGTAGCCAAGGAATACTGTATTTTGGTGTGTATAATGTGTACTTTTGCCCAAATTTTTGAGGGAATAATTATAATGAGGATGCACATTATACATGGGCGGTACTAATACTGTATCTATATAAATGTTTTTAATTCTTTTATTTATGTGTATGCATTAAAAGTGTAACTCTAGAAAGCAATAATGATGCTCGTATGCAGAATAATACCCTGTACTATGGTAATTGCACCCCCTTCCAGCTCCCCCTCAGCCACACCTCAGTGGGCAGGCACAGCAGCCGCGGGAACCTCTAGTCCGCCTGCCGTCTTAGAAGTAGGATGCCTCTGCTAAGAACAGGTGACATGGGTAGTGTCAGGACCTTGGCAAAAGGAGGATGGAAGTGGCTGTGCAGCGGTGCCTCCTTCTCTTAGGAGAGGCAGGAGGTGCAGAGCCAGGCACTATGGGGAAGCGGGGGACAAGCCCAGGCAGCAGGTGAGAGAGGTCCAGACAACCTGAGCACCTGACCTCCAGCGGTCCCCTCCTGGCCCACCCTCATTTCTTTTTTTTTTTGAGACAGAGTCTCACTTTATCGCCCTTGGTAGAGTGCCGTGAAGTCAAAGCTCACAGCAACCTCCACCTCCTGGGCTTAGGCAATTCTCTTGTCAGCCTCCCAAGTAGCTGGGACTATAGTCCCCAGCCAGAATGCCTGGCTATTTTTGTTGTTGTTGCAGTTTGGCTGGGGCTGGATTTGAACCCGCCACCCTTGGTATATGGGGCCGGCGCCCCACCCTCATTTCCTATTCCCACCCATGTCCATCAGTGAGAACATGGCCACAGGCACTCTGCTGAGAACCCCAGCAGGCTTATTTTCTGGGAAACAGGTGTGAGGGGCCAGGGCTGGCTCTGAATGCCCTGAGCTCCTGAGAGTAGACCTGCCTTTTCTGTGCTACCTTGTCTGTCCTGTATCTGGCCCCATTTTAAAGCCACTGGGACACCCTGAGCTGGGGTCTGAGAGACCTGAAACCCCCTTCTACTAGTAGCCCATTGTTGTGATCTTGGGCCTCAGTCCCCATGAAGTTCTTTCTGCAAGGGTCCCTGGTAGCAAAGCACAAAAGCTCAGAGTTACCTTAGGCCATAGATTATAATTTTGAGCCTCTGACTTGTCTGAACCCCGTGTGTTGAGTTGGACCAATTTCCAAACTTACCAGTAGGAAGAACCATGTACGATGCTTGTTAATGGAACAGATACCCAAGTCTTTCTCCTGGAGAATTCTTTCCTTATTCTGTGTATTTGGGTGGGGTTCAAGAGTCTTATTTTAACCAGTACCCTGATGACTTGTAGAGTTTATAAGTTTGGGAAAGGCTGGTATCATTCATTCTGATGTTACTGAGTGCCCAAATTCTGAATGGTTCTAGGAGGTCAGGCTCTAGTCACTAAACAGGAAAGCAAATGTAGAATACTACACTGTGGTATCATTAAGGAAGACTTCCTCCTCAGTGTGGTGTCTTGCCCTCGGAATGGGGCCATCCAGACTACTCTCACCTGCTGCCTGGGCTCACTTCTCTGCAGCTACCATCTCCACACCTAACACCTCTCAGAAAGAGGTTGCACTACACTGCCATTTCTGCCCTCCTTTAAAAAATTTAAATGAAAGATTTTTTCCTGAAAGTTTGGGCCAAAAACATGAGTGTGCATTATACACAGTAAAATATGTAGATCGTTTGACCAAAGACAGAACTCTGATGCCACTGGCATTAAAGGGTAAGCTGTTAATAGGAACCATAGAAAAAGATTGAGAAAAGGTGGCTAGAGAGATAAGAAATAGAAAAACTAGAAGAACATGATCTGTCAGAAAACATGGGATGAAGAATTTCGGAAAGAGGAGTGATCAATTGTGTCTAGCATTACAAAGAATCAAGTTAATAAGGTAAGGACTGAAAAGAAACCATTGGATGGGCAATATGGTGGTTTTTAAAAATCAAAGACCCTAGCAAAATACATATTTGATAGGGTAGGGTAGGCAGAAAACCAGACCATAATTATATATGAGTCAATGGACAATAAGGCAGGAAAAATCACAAGCACAGACTTTTTATTTTATTTTTTTTGAGATTGGGTTACCAGACTGATCATGAACTTACTTGTCAGACCTCCTACGATGACAGCTCTGATAGCCATTCCAGAAAGAGCTCCAAAATTCCCTTGAAATGTGCTTGGCCCCTGTGGCTCAACGGGCTAAGGCGCCAGCCACGTACACCTGAGCTGGCGGGTTCGAATCCAGCCCAGGCCCGCCAAACAACAACAATGGCTGCAACCAAAAAATGGCCGGGCGTTGTGGCAGGCACCTGTAGTCCTAGCTACTTGGGAGGCAGAGGCAGGAGACTCGCTTGAGCCCAGGAATTGGAGGTTGCTGTGAGCTGTGATGCCACAGTACTCTATCCAGGGTGACAGCTGAGGCTCTGTCTCAAAAAAAAAACAAAAACAAAATTCCTTTGAAATGGACTAGGCAGTGGCATCATTACTCCTTTGTAGGGGAGTATTACAAAGCTGACTGTAGTGATGTATACAGCAATGATGTATATAGCACTTTTTCTAGGACGAGTTTGCAAACTTAATTGTCATACGAGAGGACAATTGTACTAAGACTAAAGAGCCAGTAAAGACTCTTGGAAGAACTTGGAAATAGAAGAGGACATCATTGATGGTAGAAAGCTTCCCAGGTAGCAGGCAGGTGAGTAGTTTGCACAGTGGCAAAGAAAAGGGACCAGAGGTATAGCTGTTCCGCTGAGATAGATGGGAAGAAATAAAAGATAGTATCAGTTCAGGCAAATTTGAGGGGTCAGGAGAATTAAATGAAAAAAGTTCTCATTTGATAGCAACATTTTTCTTAATTGAAGTAAGAAAGTGATTGAGGGGGATTAGTGGTGCAGTAGAGATAGTTGAGGAGACATGTAAAAGTTTAGAATTAGGTTTTTAAAGATAAGCATCTTTTAGAGCCATACTGAGTATAGAGATAATGAGTTTGAACTGGCATCAGTCCAAATGACTGGGAAGTTTTTCTTCAACAGTGGTCAGCACTCCAGATGTTGGAATTAAAAGTCAAATTAATACAGGTGTTGAGTTTTGGAAGGGTGGTTGTGACAAAAGGACCAGATTGTGAAAGAGAAATAATTATGGTGGCTGTCTAAACTGGATGGCCTAAAAGGAAAGCCAGAAATTAGCTGATAAAAAATGAACGCAGGTCTTGAAAAGGTGGAAGACTATGACTAAGATGGAGAGAATAAAAATGACACGACTAGGACCAAGAAAATCACTAAGTTTTGTACTAGCATAATACAAAGTTATGGTCAGAAAATGGGTTATTGGAGTTTAAGATTTCACAGGCAAATGGTTCGCAGCAATGCCAGGGTCTAGAGAGCCCACAGAAGTAGAGTGCACATCATTAGAGTTAAGAAAGTCAAGTTTCTTACTTGACCCAGCTGTCCAAAAAACCCAGCTGTTTTTTGGTTGCAGCTGGGCTGGATTCCAACCGGCCAGCTCAGGTGTATGTGGCTGGCACGTTAGCTGCTTGAGCCACAGGTGCTGAGCCATGTCTTTCAGGGGTACTTGATATACCAGCATTCTTGAAATAATAGTCTGAAACAAAGAAAATCTGTGCCTCTGCTTCTAAGACTTGTAGAAAATCAAGAGACCCATGGGAGAATTGTCTCCCAGTAGCACCTCTCAGTTATTTTGACAAAAAAATACTCCCCTCCCCTGAAACATTTCCAAATGTTCCCCACTTTAGAACCACTGGATCAGGTGACATAACTGTAAAAGAAAGTTTTTACGTTAAGATGGTGTAGAAGAAAAATAACCCCTCATCACCACCCCATTAGAACTTAGTGCCTTTAGTAGAAAGAGAGACTGTGGGCTTTGCTTATGAGTGTTTTCCTTAGCTAATTGCCAGGTTTCAGTTAAAGCAAGTAAGTAGAATATGTATTCTTGGGAAAATTTGAGAGAAGAGGTAAATTTATTAAAAATGGAGTACCCTTGGGTGAGTTGTATTACATGCCATCACACAGTGACAAAGAAAAGGAGAAAAGCAGCAGGTTGACAAAAGATAGAAGAAAGAATGTGGAGGAGTATGTATCTAGTACAATATGTAGAATAGGAATATTGGAACCCAAGTAAAGACATATTGTCATTCTGCTTTACTTTGGGACACTGGCCGTTAATTTTGTTTTGTTTTGGTTTTTTTGACAGTCTCACTCTGTCAAAAAAAGTGAGTGTTGTAGCATCATCATAGCTCACAGCAACCTCATTCTCTTGGGCTGAAGCAATCCTCTTGTCTTAGCCTCCAAAGTAGCTGGGACTACAGGGACCCACCACAACACCCAGCTATTTTTTCTATTTTTAGTAGAAACAGAGTCTCACTCTTGCTCAGGCTGATCTCAGACTCCTGAGGTCAAGTAATCCACCATCCTCAGCCTCCCAAAGTGCTAGGCACACTACAGGCATTACCACAGCACCCAGGTCTGGTCATCAGTTTTTTAAAACTTTTATAATAAATGAAAGTAAGTTGGTAATAAATCTCTAATAGAAATAATTTTCACATTGAAAACCCTTAACAATATAAGTTACCTATAGCGCTCTTTGTAACCATTTTGAACCTAAGAGTCCATCTTAGGACTCTAGCCGTAATAGTTACGGCTAATATTCTGTTATTGTTTTATTGGTCATCCAAGAAAACACTGTAATTCCTTCAGCCTTCACCCATTCCACTTCATTACTAGTTCCCATTGCTGTCTTTAAAGAGAAAGCTGGCAACACACAATCAGAACACTGCCTTTCTGCCATCAGTGTTACAGAAGTCCATTACCCTGCGTAACATAATGTCCCCCAGCGTTGTTTTCACATTTGAAACAGGATTTGTAGAAACAGTACTATTTCATTGATCTAGATCTGTGCTGTTCGGTATGGCAGCCACTAACTGCATATGACTATTTTAATTGGTATTAATTAAAACTAAATAAAATTGGTGGCACCTGTGGCTCAAAGGAGTAAGGCGCCGGCCCCATATGCCGGAGGTGGCGGGTTCAAACCCAGCCCTGGCAAAAAACTGCAAAAAAAAAAAAAATAAAATTAAGAATCCATTTCCTCAGTCATCCTAGCCATATTTCAAGGCCAGTGGTTATCATGTTGGCTAGGACAGACATTCAATGTTTATATCATCGCAGAAAATTCTATTAGACAATACTAATATAGATCCTTACCTGCACTGTATATCTCTAAAGGAGTACTAGAAAGATCTCATTATGTTAATTGAAATAACAGTGTCACAGGAAGGACAATTAAATTTTCAAGTTTTAATTAATATTTTAAAGTAGAAGAAATCAGACTTAATGCCATTGTGATATCAATACTTTATTTTTGGTCATGCTGCCTGTCTGGTAAACTGTATTAGGTAGTTGGTACTTTGTTGTCGTTGCTATAATGCCACAAAGGAAAATTAGTACAGTCCATACTCTATTCTGTAAACAGGTACAAACTTAAAAAAATTTACAAATGAATTTCTTTAGACTGTAAATGCTCGTAGAAATAACCACCTCACTAGAATATAAGATCCATGGATGTGGAGATTTTTGTCTCTTGCGTTATCCACTGTGATGGATGCCTAGCACCTAAGGGAAACTAAAGACTAAAGTAGTTACTCAGTAATGATTTAATGAATAAATGAAAGAAGGGAGGATGGCAGATACAGAGTATGGATGAAGGGAGGAAGTTTTTCAGCTTAATTTTTGTGATCTTCATATTGTTCACAGTATTGTTTTGTTTTTGTAAAGGATTTCTTTATTCAAGATATTAACGCAGGCTTAAAAGATGAAGTGGAAATACCTGAACAATTAGTAAGTACATTGACTTAATATTTAATTTTAAAATGTATTTATAAGCTGTCTCTATGTTGTGAATAAGCCATGTTGCAATTTTTATTTCAAATAAAACTGTCATTTTGAATTTAGAATGTATTTTCTTTTTTTTTTTTTTAATTTATTTTTTATTTTTTTATATTTTGAGACAGAGTCTCATTTCGTCGCCCTCAACAGAGTGCTATGGCATCACAGCTTACAGCAACTTCCAACGCTTGGGCTTAAGTGATTCTCTTGCCTCAGCCTCTCGAGTAGCTAGGACTATAGGTCCCTATCACAACACCCGGCTATTTTTTGTTGCGGTTGCCTCTACTGTTTTAGCTGGCTGGGGCTGGGTTTGAACCTGCACCCTCAGTATATGGGGCTGGTGCCCTACCTGCTGAGCCATAGGCGCTGCCAGTAGAATGCATTTTCTTATAGAACCAATGTCATTGGTCTGAGAACCAGCTTATGCCCCATAACAAGACAAGCTATAGTATGGTTCTGAGTCTCCTTTGATTTGAAATTGTTCTGAGCCTGGACTTGTTCTTTACCTTAAGGAGGTCAGGTGAATTAAAGTACCGTGGCATAGACTGAGCAGAGGCTTAGCAGTTGGACAGTTTTGATGAGAGCTTAGGGAAAAGGCTTTATCAGAAAGAAGAACGTAAGCTGCATGGGAATGACCCAGCTGTTAGGCCTCTACTCAGTCTCTATCCTGCTACTTGATAGCATTTTTTGGCTACATTATTTAGTTTTATTTTTGTATATAGGTTCCAATTTCTTCTCTATCTGAAGAGCAGTTGGAAAACTTAATTAAGAAATTGAGAAAAGCAAGTGAAGGTAAGTCTGCCTAAAGTTGCAAGTTAAATTATTTTAGAGTAATTAGGTGATGTTTTAGTTGCTACCATTCTGGCTTAAAGTATGTTTCTACCATTATTCAAAGTCGTCCAGTTTCATGTTTGGTTGCTTAAGCTGTTGCACTTACATTTGACACAGGTTTGAATTCTACACTTAAACATCGCATTATGTCCCATCCAGCTTTACACGATGCCCTTAATGATCCTAAAAATGGTGATTCTGCAGCCAAGCACCTGAAACAGCAGGTATGTGTGGGCTACAGTGACCCTGCAAGAAAGGGCCTTTGTTCATCTGTTAAAGGCCTCCTAAATGTAGTTATTGATGACATTTTATTTCACTTACTTTTGAAGGTACAAAATATTTCCATTTCAGAACATATATATAAACATAAACATAAAAAATTGGGGGAATAGATAAGGTTCTGAGTACCATGAATTAAATATTTAAGGAGCAAGAGAAAAAAAATTAAGGCCAAATGAAATTTTCAATGTGATGTGCATACTGTCTTATGTACCTTGCTATTTTCCCTTTTGAGCTAAATGTGTTTGCTCTAGTTTATAAAATAATCTTGTGAAGTTTGCAGGCTTCTATTTTAGGTAACATTGAAAAATTAAAGTTACTTGGTCCAAGAAGATGCTTCATTGAATTTGGAGCAGGAAAGGGAAAATTGTCTCACTGGGTCGATATTGCCTTAAAAGATGCTGAAAAAGTTCACTTCATCTTAATAGAAAAGGTGGCCACAAGATTCAAGGTAGGTGAAATCATTACAGTATATTAGTAACCAAATTTTGTTTGCGTTTTTCTTATTTGAAAAAAAATGGCAGAGACATCTCTCTTAAAGAAAATAAGATGGGGAAAAAAGAAAATTAAAAAAAAAGGAGGTGGGGGGGAAGGCAGGGCATAGTGGCTCACGCCTATAATCCTAGCACTCTAGAAGGCCAAGGTGGGTAGATTGCTTCAGCTCGGGAGTTTGAGATCAGCCTCAGCAAGAGTGCCACCCTGTCTTTGAAAAAGAACCGGGTGTTATAGAAGGCACCTGTAGTCCCAGCTCCTCAGGAGGCTGAGGCAAGAAGATCTCTTGATCCCAAGAGTTTGAGGTTGCTGTGAGCTATGACTCTACAGCACTCTACCTAGTGCAACAAAGTAAGACTCTGTCTCCAAAAAAAAGAAGGAAAATAAGAATTTTCTTATTTGTCTATTTGATTATAGCTTTTTATCAGTTCTAATTATACTGATGACTTGTCTTAAACTAGAGATAATTTCATTGGTTTTATTTCAAAATGTTAAGGGGGTAAAAATGTTGTTACAAAGATAGCTTGTATTGATGCCTTAAATCAGGGCTTTTGATGTGTCCATCACCAGAATAGTGTTCATTGTACCAAATAAGTTTTTAATCCCACGCCTTCCCTCCCAGGCTCCCCCTTCTCAGTTTCCAATGTCCTTGATGTCTCTTTGCATCCATATGTACCCATCATTTAGTAAGAACCGAAGTTGTTTGGTTTTTCCATTCCTGAGGTACTTCACTTAGGATAATAGACCCCACTTCCATCCAAATTGCCACATGTGACATTACTTCTTTCCTCATTATGGCCAAGTAGTACTCCATAGTGTATGTGTGTGTGTGTGTGTGTGTGTGTGTGTGTGGATATGTTTGTACACATCACATTTTCTTTTTTATTTATTTTTATTTATTTAATTATTTTTGCAGTTTTTGGCTGGGGCCGGCTTTGAACCCGCCACCCCCAGCATATGAGGCCGGCACCCTACTCCTTAAGCCACAGGCACCACCCCACACACCACATTTTCTTTATCCACTCATGAATTGATGGGCACTCAGATTGATTCCACGTCTTTACAATTGTGAATTGTGCTGCTATAAGCATTCAAATGTTGGGGTTTTTTTTTGTATAAAATGACTTCATTTCCTTTTGGTAGATACCCAGTGGTGGGATTGCTGAATCAAATGGTAGATCTACAATTATTTCTTTGAGGAATCTTGCTGCTGTTGTCCATAGAAGCTGTACTAATTTGCAGTCCCATTAATAGTATATAGGCATTCCTGTCTCTCTACATCCATGCCAGAAGTCTTTTTCACTTCTTCATAATGGCCATTCTGACAGGGGTTAGATGGTATCTTATAGTTTGAATTTGCATTTCCCTGATTGAGCATTTTTTTGCATTTTGTGTGTATTTGTGTGGGGGGTTTTTGGTTTGTTTGCTTGAGACAGAGTCTCACTCTAGTGCCCCAGGCCAGAGTGCTATGGTGTCAGCTTAGCTCACTACAACTTCAGACTCCTGAGTTCAAGCAATCCTCCTGTCTCAGCCTCCCTAGCAACTGGAGCTATAAGAACCTGCCACAATGCCTGGCTAATTTTTTTCTATTTTTTGTAGAGACAGGGTCTCACTCTTGCTCAAGCTGGTCTCAAAATCCTGAGGTCAAGCAGTCCTTCCGGAACCTTGGCCTCCTAGAGTGCTAGGCATGAGCCACCATGCCTGGCACTTTCATATGTTTATAGGCCATTTCTCTGTCTTTGAAAAATTTCTCTTCATGTCTTTTCCCTACTTCTTAATGGTGTTGTTTGTTTTATTCTTTCTGATTTGAGTTCTTGTGGACTCTGGAGATTGGTCTTTTTTTTTTTGAGACAGAGCCTCAAGCTGTCACCCTGGATAGAGTGCTATGGCATCACAGCTCACAGCAACCTCCAATTCCTGGGCTCAAGCAAGTCTCCTGCCTCCGCCTCCGAAGTAGCTGGGACTACAGGCGCCCACCACAACGCCCGGCCATTTTTTTGGTTGCAGCTGTCGTTTTTTGGCGGGCCCAGGCTGGATTTGAACCCGCCAGGTCAGATGTACATGGCTGGCACCTTAGCCCATTGAGCCACAGGCGCCGAGCCAGTCTTTTTTTGGATATATAAACTTGCACCTATTTTTTCTCCCATTCAGTAGATTGTTTATTATCTCTGTTGATTATTTTCTTTACAGTACAGAAAACTTTTGTCTGTTTGTTTGTTTGTTTGCTTTTTTTTTTTTTTTTTTTTGGCCAGGGTCGGGTTTGAACCTGCCACCTCTGGTATACTTCTTTGAGCCACAGGCACCGCCCAGTACAGAAAACTTTAATTTAATCAAGACACATTTATTTTTATTGTTGCTATAATTACCTTTGGGGTCCTAGTTATAAGTCTTTGCGTAGGCCAGTGTCTCAAAGGGTTTTTCGTACATTTTCTTTTTCTTTTCTTTTTTTTTTTTTTTTGCAGTTTTGGCAGGGGCCGGTGTATGGGGCCAGTGCCCTACTCCTTGAGCCACAGGCACCGCCCTTTTTCCTACTTTTTCTTCTAGAATTTGAATGGTTTCATGCATTACATCTAATTCTTTTATCAACCTTGAATTACTTTTTGTATATACTGAGAGATAGGGGTTCTGTTTCATTCTTCTGCATGTAGTGATCCAATTTTCCCAGCACCATTTATTGAGTACATTTCTGAAAATTATTTACTTATAAATAAAATAGTGACTGAATATATTTTGCCAGAAAATAATAGCTTATGAAATGTTATATTAGCTGTGAATTTCTCTAAATAATAGGTTTCTAATGTTTATTGGATTAAATTCATATATTGAATTAAACTTACTAGTGAAATTTCAGGTCATTAAGTATTTGCTTAGGACAACTTAGGGTCATAAATTTTTTTTTTTTTTTTTTTTTTTTTTTGAGACAGAGTCTCAAGCTGTCACCCTGGGAAGGGTGCCGTGGCATTACAGTTCACAGCAACCTCAAACTCTTGGGCTTAAGCAATTCTCTTGCCTCAGCCTCCCAAGTACTAAGTTACATGTTAAAATATTAAAAGGTCTGCACAGAATAGTTGGCGTAAATTGGTTTCTACTCCTACCTTCACCAGTAACAGGGAGGAGTTAAGCAGTGATGAGACTGGAGACCATGTACTCTTCTAACAGAAATGTTTCCAGGGGCATTTGGTTATGCTGTTCTTGCTTCCTTGAGTGCTTTTTGGTAAATTGGTTCACCCTGCTATGTGTTAGGGCTACAGTAGAAACAAGAACTTATGTCTAGGGTAATAGGAGTAGTCGTATAAGTTGGTTCAGTAGGCTAAGTGTTATGATAATGGTAAGTACCTAATGCTGTGGGAATATGAAGGTAAGCACCAACCTCAGTATAGTGAGGGTCACACAGGTTTCATGGAAGAAGTGACACTTGTGAGGAGAGTGAAAAAATATATAGGAGTTGATGAAGTAAAAACAGGTCTTTAAAAGCTTATCCTACCTAGGTGAAGTGGCTTATGTCTGTAATCCCAGCACTTTGGGAATCCGAGGAAGGAGGATGGATTGCTTTAGGCCAGAAGGTCAAGGTTACAGTGAGCTATGACTAGACCATTGTAGTCCAGCCTGAGTGAATGAACGAGACCCTGCTCTTTAAAGGAAAAAAAAAATTTATCCTAGCAGCACCATTAAAACTATGTAAGAAGAGTCTAATACTAAATGTAGGAAGATTAATAAGATACTTTGAAGCCAATAGTACAAGTAAAAAATGGGCCAGAACTAAGGCTATTGCATTGGGATGGAGAGAAAGGTAAGAGTACAAGAAACATTAGGATGTTGGAAAGCACAAAACTTGGTGATGTATTAATCATTGAATATGAGACAGAAGGAACAATTTGGGGTAGCATTTTATGGCTCTATCGACTGAGTGCTGCTGTTCCGTCAGGTAGGGAATAAAGAAGGAAGAAGAGGAAGGATAGGTTTGAAGGAGAAATACTGATTTCAGTCCTGAATGTGCTCAGTTTGCTGTGGAAGTAGAGCTTTCTAGTTCACAAATGGATATATGTCTCATGCTCATTAGAGAGATCTGGGCCACAAATGTAGATCAGTAAGCTACAGGCACACAGGGCATAGATTAGAATTGCTATGATGTTGAGGGAGAGTCAGAAGAGAAGTGAGCCAGAAAAATCTAAGCAGTTTTGTTTATTTGAATAGTGTTTCCAGATGTGCTTTCAATTAGCTGGAATGCTACAGTTCAGGGAGAGAGTTCACTTCCAGGAGCTTATAGAGATAATGATGTGCCATCTTAAAGTTTCCGCTTATTAGAAATGACTGAAATGCATTATAGGGCATAGAAACTGTTATGACTGGTTTGCCAACCATTGGTATGGGATTAAAAATGCATTAAAATGAATACAAAGGAAAGTAAATAGTATTAAATCTCTGTTGGGTTTTGATGTATTTAAAATGAACTGTTATTTCTCTTTGTGTGGCTCAGGAAAAAACTATAAAAATAAAAGAAATATTCCCTTTTAGAATTTGAATCATGCGAAAGTCTATTAATAAAATAGCTTCTTTTAAAAAAAAAAGTACAATGCTAGGGATAACAAAGGTAAAGGAAATAATGTACACATAATAATTGGTAAAATTTTCATACCTACAAAATGTGTGATATTGGAGTTTTTATCAAAGAATATAAAGTCTTAATTTTTTATTCATTCTACTTTTAATACTATTATAAAACTAAGATGGAAACTTGATCTGAATTTTGAAAACAAGTAGAAATCTTTTTATTTTTATAAAACTTTTTTTTTTAACATAAAAAGTCATTGTTATAATAATGTTCTGTTTGTGCAGGTAGATGGTAAACACAGGAAGAAAAATTCCGTGTTTGAAAGACTTCAAATTGATATTCAACACTTGTGTTTGGGTAAGTTGCGTAACTTTCTATTGCTCTGCCATAAATAAGTTTCGCACTGAGGGTTGCTTAGAAATCCAGTCATGCAGAACAGTGCTGCAGGGAGAAGGGCAGTATTAATCCATTATTGTTATATAATGTTTTATATAACATTTAAATAATTGTAAATTGAATTAGAGTTGAAACTTAATTGTTTTTCAGTTTTAGCTTGAAATGAAGTGTTATATTAGGGAAGAATTTAAAAGCTTTGATAATATGTACTTACGTTGCTTCTTTGTCCTGTTTAAATTTATTTGAGTCTGTTTGTGCCATAAATTAGCCTTCTGCATGTGGTTAAATGACTTTACCTAAACCATTAAAGAAAATGAGATAGTTCTCTGCCTAGCTAACATGTAAAGGATACTTAGTATAATTTTAAATTGTGCCAAAGGAGGCCCGGCACAGTGGCTTACACCTGTAATCCGAGTACTCTGGAAGGCCGACATGCAACATGTGTGCATCACTTGAGCTCAGGAGTTTGAAACCAGCCTGAGAAAGAATAAGACCCAATCTCCACTAAAAATAGAAAAAACTAGCCAGGTGCTGTGGTGGGTGTCCATTGTCGCTGCTACTGGGGAGGCTGCAGATCACTTGAACCCAGGAGTGTGAGGTTGCTGTGAGCTATGATGCTACGGCCCTCTACCCAGGGCAACTGGGTGAAGACTATCTCAGTCAATCAATCAATCAATCAATAGTACCAATAAGTTATTACTGTGGAACTCAGTTCCATACACAGATGTGTTCACACCTCAATCATTCTCTTCAGTGGCCTTTTTCTGTTTTTCAGATTATTTAAAAAGAAAATAATCAAAATGTATCTCAGCAACTTTTTGCATCTACTAATAGTAATCTAACCTTGAGAAGTATACCATCATTTGTATATAAATCACTATATTTAACTGGATATGTTAATTGATGTCATGAATACTAAAGGATTTATTATTTCATATGTTGAGTTCTATAAACTGAGAATTTTTTTTTTTCCTTTTGCAAGTTTTTGGCCAGGGCTGGGTTTGAACCCGCCACCTTCGGCATATGGGGCTGGCGCCCTACTCCTTTGAGCCACAGGTGCTGCCCCAAAGAGAATGTTTTATTCAAGTCTCTTTTATCCCCCCAATTCAAAGACTCTGATCACTTTTTTCTCAGAAGCCCACATGAACACATACTTTCTCTCATAAGAGAGCTAACTTAATTCTTACTTTCTTTTTTTAGACAAGATTCCTGTGCTAAAAGAAAGAAAACTACCTGTGGTAGGAATTGGAAAGCATCTGTGTGGTGTGGCAACAGGTATGTAAGCACAATAATAATGTCTAAATTAACAAATTAAGTTCTGACTTCACCTGGTTTCAACCATTTCAGTGGTCTCTTAGATTTCTTATGTTTACAACTTATTACTCTTTATAGTAGCATTGGCCCTGTATTGTATCAATTACAGGGCTTTCCTATTTACCTTCTCATTTGGCCTTTTGTAGAATGACAAAAGCTTTTATATGTAAATACTATGTCATATTGGGCTTTAAAGGGCTTTAGGTTATATTGCAATTGAAAAAAGGAAACAGACTATTTATAGAAAGTGCATGATTCCACCTGAGATGCTTCTGGTTTCTTTAGAGGCATTGCTTAGAAAGAATTCTAAAACCTATCCCACTATAAGATTATTGTATTTCTGGCTCAGCGCCTATAGCTCAGTGACTAGGGCACCAGCCACATACACCGAGGCTGGCGGGTTTGAGCCCGGCCCGGGCCTACTAAACAACAATGACCAACTGCAACCAAAAAATATCTGGGCATTGTGGCAGGCGCCTGTAGTCCCAGCTACTTGGGAGGCTGAGGCAAGAGAGTCGCTTAAGCCCAAGAGTTTGAGGTTGCTGTGAGCTGAGATGGCATGGCACTCAACCTATGGCGACATAGTGAGACTCTGTCTCAAAAAAAAAAAAAAAACTATTGTATTTCAGCATGCTGGGGGAAAAGAAAAAATAAATTTTATACCAAAAACATCTAGACCAGGTGTAGTGGGTCATACTTATAATCCTAGCACTTTGGGAAGCTGAGGTAGGAGGATCTCTTATGGCCAGGAGTTTGAGACCAGCCTGGGCAACATAGACTACAAAAAAATTTTTTTTTAATTTTTTAAATCAATTATATCTTGTCATACCACTTCTGTTTATCAGATCTAGCATGATAAAGTGAAAACAGCATGTGCTTTGGAATCAGTCTAGCCTTTAGCTCTGTTGCATAACCTTGGCAAATAACTTATCTGAGCTTTGGTTACCTCATGTATAAAGTGGGAATACTAACATAATTTACCAGATTACATGTAAGGTGTCCGGCACATATTATGTTAGCTATTGTTACATCATCATCCTGCCTGCTCTTAATTTCACTGTCTACCCATCATAAAGAACTTGAACCCTCCATAAAACATTCATATTGCCTGGAAATAACTTCAAATACTGTACATTCACATTGTCCTTTGTAGTTTTCAGACTACCATTCTGCAGCACATAATGACGTTTTAGTCAGCAGTGGAGTGCATGGACAATGGTGGTCCCATAAGATTATAATACCGTATTTGTGCTATAACTTTTCTATGTTTAGATACACAAATATTTAACCATTGTGTTAAAATTAGCGGTGGTATTCAGTACAGAAACGTGCTGTGTAGGTTTGTAGCCTAGGAGTAATATGCTGTACCTTACAGCCTAGGTAGGTAGTAAGCTATACCCTTTTGGTTTGTGTAAGTAAGGGTTATCAGGACATATCTCCATTGTTTAAGCGAAGCATGGCTGTACTTTCTTATACCTTATACTATTGAAAGCCTTCTGAACTAAACTGATTCTATCTTGGGATGAAGGGAGGACACTCCTTTGATTCCTCCCATCTAATCCAGATTATCACCTACAGCCACCATTTCTCAAGTTCCTCACACTTTTTCCCCTTTGATCCAGTCTATCTGCATCCTCCCAACATCTCTGCTGCAGTTGCTTATTACCCTTTTGGAAATTCTGTTTCCTTCTCTTTTGTAACACACTTTCCCTACCTCTATGCCATTCTTTCCATTTCTTTCATGGTCTCCCTCCCCTAACTGTCCTTTAAATATTAACATTCAGGCCCATCTGCTGCACACCTAATGTGTTTCCCTTCTTTAAATCCTTTAATAGTTCCCAGTGCCCTGCAAAATAAAGTCCACACTCTTTGACATAACATCCTAGTCTCAAGCTGGCTTCTGCCTTCCTCTCTTTACCATTCCTTGTCTCCATCTTTATTTTCAGCAACATCAAACCCTGTGTAGTTTTCCATATACCACATTGTTTCTACTACACCTGTAATTCTACCCCCTCCCACCCACTTACCCAAACAGGAGAACGGGTCAGTTTCTTCATCTGTGCTGTCACCACACTGAAGGAGCCTTCTTAAATAAGATATGCCTCCTTAGTATTACCATAATATTACATCTTAATTATCTGTTTATATATCCAATTCTCCCACTATGTAATGAATTTTTTTGAGCATAGGCATATGCTAGTGCAATGCTTGTTATATCACAGGAACTCAGTACATGTTGGAGGGAATGAATAATCTTTGCTACCAGTTCGCTGTTTCCTTGTCCATTTCTAACTATATGACTTTGTCACGTAAAGGAGGGGCAGATAAAGCTATGTCTAATTCTGAAATAACTTAATTCTTTTAATAATTGTTCTAGTTGTGCCTGTGGTCCCAGCTACTTGGGAGGCTGAGGCAAGAGAATTGCTTAAGTCCAAGAGTTTGAGGTCGCTGTGAGCTGTGACGCCATGGCACTCTACTGAGGGCGACACAGTGAGACTCTGTCTCAAAAAAAAAAAAAAAAAAAAATTGTTCTAGTTATTCACATTTCTGAAAATTATTTACTTATAAATAAAATAGTGACTGAATACATTTTGCCAGAAAATAATAGCTTATGAAATGTTATATTAGCTATGAATTTCTCTAAATAATAGGTTTCTAATGTTTATTGGATTAAATTCATATATTGAATTAAACTTACTAGTGAAATTTCAGGTCATTAAGTATTTGCTTAGGACAACTTAGGGACATAAATTTTTTTTTTTTTTTTTTTTTGAGACAGAGTCTCAAGCTGTCACCCTGGGAAGGGTGCCGTGGCATTACAGTTCACAGCAACCTCAAACTCTTGGGCTTAAGCAATTCTCTTGCCTCAGCCTCCCAAGTAGCTGGGACTACAGGCACCTGCCACAATGCCTGGCTATTTTTGTTGTTGTTGTCATTTTTGTTTTAGCTGGCCCAGGCTGGGTTCGAACCCACCAGCCTCGATGTATGGGCCTGGCGCCCTATCCACTCAGCTACAAGTGCCCTTGGGTCATACATTTTTTTTTTTTTTTTTTTTTTGAGACAGAGCCTCAAGCTGTCACCCTGGATAGAGTGCTGTGTCATCACAGCTCACAGCAACCTCCAACTCCTGGGCTCAAACGAGTCTCTTGCCTCCGCCTCCCAAGTAGCTGGGACTACAGGCTCCCACCACAATGCCCGGCCTTTTTTTGGTTGCAGCTGTCGTTGTTTGGTGGTCCCGGGTGGATTCGAACCCACCAGCTCAGGTGTACGTGGCTGGCACCTTAGCCCGTTGAGCCACAGGCGCCGAGCCATAAAATTTTTAAATATATATATTTTTTGATTGAACAGACACAAAATGACAATCTAATCAGAAAATGTGGATTTTATATTTGGGGTCATTACAATCTTGTCAACATTATAGCTATTCTCAATGGGAAGTAGCCATCAAAAAATCCATTTATTTAGTTTTAAAATGTATTAATTCTTTTACATTTTAATATGTAATACACCCACCAGTAAATTTGTATCAATCATTGTTCCATCCTGAACACCTTGCAGATGAAAGGCATTCAGTAAATGTTTGCTGAATGCATGTGTGTACACACTAAGGCTTCTACTCACTGAGGCCTGCTTTCTACACTCTGACCCCCTTCTCTCTGCTCTTTGTTGTGAACTTCTTACATGTCAAGACTATCTTCTTGACCGAGCATCAACCTAAGCAGAACTGCCTTTTTAAATTTCTTTGTATTTCTTAAAATGGTATTTAAGTGCAAGTAATAAATTCTTCCTATACAAGTTCTTTGCTCAGCTAACATAAGAGAAATGAAAATAAATTCAAGTAGCTGGACTAGAAGTTTTTCATGTTGTAGATCTTAAGCTTCACATAGTTTTACTGGGAAGTAGCCTTTATACAGAATAAATCATTAGAGAAATTGAGAAGATAGTAAGAAAGGGCAAATTTAAACAAAACTGATGATAAAATTATTACAAGTATGAAGCTAAGTAGGTTTGTATTGTTTTGTTGTTACGTTTTTAAAAACCATCCTGTTTAATAAGTGTAAAAAATATTTATTTTTAAAGATGATGTGGTTTGGGGGGGCCACATAATTGTGTTTGCAGATCTTGCATTACGATGTTTGGTTGAAACCTATGCTGCCAGTTGTGAGGAAAGAAATGAAGAACCTTTAGCCAAACGCATAAAGAATGATAAAACAGAAAAAGAAATTAACACTTTGGCCAAGGAAGGAAATGAAAAAAATGTCCCAGAGAAGTGGACCCCTGTGGCTGGCATTGTTATTGCACTCTGTTGTCACCACAGGTGTGATTGGAGACATTATGTGGGCAAAGAGTATTTCAGGGCTCTGGGCCTCGGAGCAGTGGAATTCCACTATTTCCAGCGAATGAGTAGTTGGGCAACTTGTGGGATGCGGAAAACAGCTATGGAAGCCTCAGATAGTACCATGAAGAGGAAAGATAATCAGAATGATGACAGTGAAGAACATGACGATGGAGAATATGGAATCAAAGATGACAGCACTGATAGTTTGCCCGGGTAAGTGACCACATCTGTAATGTCAGCACTGAAGGAGAGAGACTATGGCTATACTTTCTTTTAGGTGACTACTGCCAACAATTTAGTCGTGAGCATGTATTTAACAGTCTTATTTTAGAATAAGTTAAAATACGCATTTTTACTGTAGCCATACATAAAATGTCCGATGGCTATGGAAGCATCGGACATAGCACCTGATATATTATGCATTGTTTAGTAGTCTTTCAATAAACATAAGTTTATGAAAATAATTTTTATAAACTTTTCCAAAATTTTAATAGTGTTTTGTGTGTATTTATTTGATTTAGGCTTCTTACTGTTGAAGAAAAGAAGAAAATAGGGCATCTTTGTAAATTGCTCATTGACCAAGGTCGAGTCCAGTATCTGCAGCAGAAGGGGTTCAGTCCTGCCTTACAGTATTACACAGACCCTCTGGTGTCTTTGGAAAATGTATTGCTTACTGCTTTACCAAATCATTCTTCATCTCCAGAAGCAACTGCTTAAAGGAAAAGAAATTTGAATGATATGTCTTCCACCAAAAAAAGAAGTTTTTAATTATATTTTTATATTCACAAAAATATAATTTAAATAGCAGACTATATGAACGTTGAAAAAATGCTGCGGCCTCATTAAACTTTTGGTAATAGCTTTGTTTTTTACTTCAGAGGTCCAAACATGAGAGAATTCACCAAATTCCCAAAGTAATCCTCTTCAGCAGGGCATCTTGAATTATATTATCCATCGATATTTACAGAGATTGATAAAGTAGTTGAACAGTTAACTTGGTGATCTGAAACACACATAATACATCAACATCATATTAAGTTTATTTGTATTAATTGTGGAAATTCATTTTCTTTTGATACTGTTCAGTATTTTTTATTTATCAAGTTCAAAAAGTAGTGATTAATTGTCAGTTTGTAACAAGGGCTAATTTGAGAATTTGGCTTATGTGTGGATTTTTTTTCCATGCAGATCAAGGACAGTTGTAATATACTCACATGCAAACAAATTCAGAGATGGTCACAGTCCTTGAAATCACCTTAAGATTTCAAGAGCCATACATGTTTTAATATCAGAATTTGTCCATGACAAACACCAAAACTGAGGAGATGCTTTCAAAGAAAAAGATTATTTCACTTTTCACTTCATTTTTTGTTGGATAACTATCTAGTTAGAACTTACAAAAAAATACTTATAAGCATAATTCACAAATTAAGTTTGAAATTTACAAATAACTTTGAAATTAATTATATCTTTTATCAGGTCATCTTTTACATATAAGCACAAACAAAAAGTATGTTCTCTTCATACTTATGGCTTGGGAAAATGATATGGAATAAAGTGGAAATTAGATAATGAAACCAAAACTTTCTCACATTTAGGCCTTATTTATTAACTCATGAATGATTTCTATGCACAAGCAAATATTAAACCAAACATACAGTAGAACTGTTATTCTCTTCCATGTCTTATCCATGATTTTTTTCTGCCTGTATTTGTAAAAATTGTCTTAATTGTTGATACATTTTCCAAAACAAAGATCCAGAATTACTGATTTTAAATATTATTATGATAGGTATAGATTACATGCATTGTTAAATAAGAGACTAGCCAACTTTTCATTCCTGAGTTTAGTTTGATCTCATACGTTTTGTCAAACCGTCTAGGTCCAGATTCCCACCCTACTGCTACTCAGTTATGTGTCCTGAGGCATGCCGCGTAGTCTCTTTGTGCCTCAGTTTCCTCCTCTGAAAACGGGGATGAGGGTAACAATAATGCCTACCTCACAGCTGTTATGAGCATTGAATGAGGTAACATGAGTAACATGCTTAGAGTCATTCAAGCACAGAGGAAGTAGTCAATAAACATTAACTAGTAATAGCAGTGGTAGTAATTAATGAATCTATTTTTAATATCATAGGCAAGCTTTGATTTTATTATCTCTTTAAATTTGTTAATGTTTTTCTCTTGTTACAAGTTTTATGTCAAATACTATTAAGGTAGTTTTATTACTTTTTTAAGTTAGTTACTTATATCCCCCAATCAAGAGAATGTAAACGAAGTTAATACATCATTCAATAATTAACCTTATTTATTTTGTCAAGCAATGCTATAATAATAAGTTGTGTTATAAAATTTGTTTTGCATCATTCAACAATTTGTACCCGTAAATAAAATATATTCTACAACAGGATTCCTGTAATGGCTCTTCCTGGAGTAATAGACGGTCAGGTGGAACCTGTTAGCCTTAGTGTCTGGAGCTCTAGGAAGGGAAATTTCAAGTCAGAGAGAATTACACATATACCATTTCTTTGGAACCTTCAGCCCTCAAGATCCTAACATTGTGGCCTCAGATTCAACATAATCGCTCTTAGTCCTCATTTCACGCTTTTTTGGTACTGCCTGTTGTTTGAAGCAGTGAAAATCAAAGGTGCAATCACTTTCTTGTTAGCTGAAGTTTGCAGCATTACAGACATCTGTGCTTCCATGGGAGTCTGTGCATGGAAGTCTGTGCATGGAAGAGCAATGGACACCTTAAAAACCTTTTTGCTATTGAAGCTAAACCTGAGCTTTGGTGTCTGAAAGTTTCCAAGAAACGGT
The DNA here is from genome assembly GCA_963574655.1 of Perodicticus potto. Classification (NCBI taxonomy): domain Eukaryota; kingdom Metazoa; phylum Chordata; class Mammalia; order Primates; family Lorisidae; genus Perodicticus; species Perodicticus potto. Next base: position 28,617 of record CAUYRH010046417.1, read on the forward strand.
AAATAGGACAGTTTCATATTTTTAGTTGTCTCCCTTAAAATGGGAGCAAATTGAGGCTGGATGTGGTGGATCACACCTGTAATTCTAGCACTGTAGGAGGCCAAGGCAGGAGGATCTGTTGAGGTCAGGAGTTCGAGAACAGCCTGAGCAAGAGTCAGAACCTGTTTCTACTAAAAATAGAAAAATTGGCTGGGTGAAGAATTTCCAGAAGGATTGCTTGAGCCCAGGAGTTTGAGGTTGCTGTGAGCCAGGCTGAGGCCATGGCACTCTAGCCTGGGGAACAGAGCAAAACTGTCAACTGTCTCAAAATAAAAGAATTAAAATGGCAAACAGGTATACATACATGGGGGGGGATGTTTTCTTTACAAGTAATGCACTGAAAAATGCAACCTATAATTTGTATTTGCTGACTAGAAAGGGAGTCAAAGAATTAAGCCAGTTGAAATTTACGTAAGTAATATTTCACAGTTTTTATATTTTCAAAGCACATGAAACACAAAGAGGAAGATTTCTCCCAGAATCCTAGGAAATTGCCACTGTTCCGTTACAATCACTATCCCCCGAATTGTTGAGGAGTCTTTTCTCCATATTTTTACCAGGTTTTTGTTTTATCGCTCAAGTTAATATTGTATTTCGATATTAAATAGCCAAAAGTTGAAACTTTCATCCTTGGGCGAAAAAAATTTAGAAAAATGTATCTAATATTGAAATGGAAAAAAGATTTAATGTAAAAAAATCCTTTATATTGATATCGAAATGGAAAAGAGATCTAATGAAAAAAATCCAAACCTTTATATTCACTAACTGAACAACAGTCCCATTATGCATGGTGAGAAGTGCTGTATTAAAGATAAACCCAATACATTATAAAAAATAAATCTCTACGAGTATTAATCTGATCTCAGTATGTTTCATAAAATACACATACACACTCAAGAACTACCATACTGGTACAGTGCTGTAACCCATTTAGCTCAATGATGTGTTTGTGACCATGGTACCAAGGATCACGATATGGGAAGATAAGCTTGTCCTTCAACATGCCATCCTTATGTCAAGATTGTTTTTCCAACTTTGTTTATCTTCACATGAAAGTGACTGTGGGATATCCATATAGCTATTTCTTTACCTACAGAATTTCAACTTTAGCAAACCTCTTCTTGAACTTCAGATGCATCTACCAGTGTTTTTCAACCTTTCTTATCTCACAGCACACTTGCACCTATAGTTGAACTTCTGAGGCACACTTAAATTATGTTGATTTAAAAAAAAAAAAGTTAAAAAAAGAATATGCTGAGGCAGGTGGATTGCCTGAGCTCAGTAGTTCAAGACCAGCCTGAGCTAGGGCAAGACCCCATCTCTAAAAATAGCCCAGCGTTATGGTGGGCACCTGTAGTCCCAGCTACTCCGGAGGCTGAAGCAAGGGATTGCTTGAGCCCAACAGTTTGCTTTGAGGTTGCTGTGAACTATAATGCCACAGCACTCTACCGAGGGTGACAAAATAGACTCTGTCTCAAAAAAGAAAAAAAAAAACTGCTTTGAACTACTTTCGAAGATAATTTAATTAATGATCTTTAAAAATTTTCACAGCACACCTAAGATCTGTCCTGGCACACTGCTTGAAAATCACTGCTCTCTACAATAACTGCTTCTTACATCTCCCACAGGTTCATGAAATTTACTGTTGACACGACATCTGCTTTTGCCACTTGATTCTGCCCACCAAACCAGCCTCCATACTTCTTTATCTTAGCACCACTATCCATCTAGTTGCTTTAACAAAACTGGGATTCATTTTGAACTCTTCCCTTTTCTTATCTTCATTCAGTTATCAGTTCTGTCTCCTACTTGTCTTTTATGTGTTAGTTCTTTGCCTTCCAAAACTAGGCCCCAAACGTAAAACTTTTTGATACCTGTCTTCTCCCCGGCTGTCCTCCAAGCTACCGCCTCTTTGACCCTGCTACAATGGATCTAATCACCATTTCCTAAACAACTTCCTCTAAGGTTGTCTTGCTGAAAAATTCATTGCTTAAATTATACTCAAATTTTTTCAAAGTAACTATTTGTTACACTTGAGTTGAACTAAAATCTACTTTTCAAATCAGAAGGGTTACGCACATAGCAAAAGGTTATTCTCATTTCAGTGAATTATAAAACCATGATTTCTGTTATCATAGTATCGTGTCTTTGTTTTTTAACAGGAATGCTTCTTCAAAAGTTCAGAATTATCAGAGACTGAAATACATATAGCAAAACCTCACATTTCAACTCTTGGTTGAAAATCTGCTAGCTGGGCGTGGTGGTGAATGTCTAGAGTCCTAGCTATTCTGGAGGCTGAGGCAGGAGGCTTGCTTGAGCCTGTGAGTTCAAGGATGCAGTGCATTATGACTGCACTTGGGGATGGCCTCTGCACTCCAGCCTGGACAACAGCAAACCCTGTCTCCTTAAAAATATATATAGAGAATATATATATATTTTCTCCTATTATTTTTCATCCCTAGGTAAAATGGTTTGTGCTATTTGTGAATTGTAGGAAAAGAGGCAATGTCAGGGAAGGTCAATTCATTCCCTGACAGATGTGTGTGGCAAGCTGGTAGAATGAGGTAGTGGAGCTTTAAGAATTACATCCGCATTGGTTGTGCAGAAGCTTAGCAGAAGAATTTATTTCTTGACTCCACTTGAAAGACTGAATCTCTTTACCACCTCTCTCCACTTCACATTTTTCTTTCCCACAATACTCACCAAGAGAAAAGAAACTGACAGAAAAGGCAAGATGAAATGAGGAATTAACAGAGAGATAGAAGTTAATTATATTCACATTCCTCTACTAAAAAAAGGATATTTAATCAGTTCTACACACATACCTGCTCTTCTCCGTGACTCCTGTATGTACGTGTGCATAAACTGAAGGCCAAATAATTCCCGTTCCTCCTCTTCATCTGTGCTTTCACTGGGAGGAAGCGTTACCTCCAATTTCAGCGGATTGTCCCTGAAGTTGACAAACCTAACAGTTCACAAAAAGGAAGTATTTTTATAGGTGCCATGGAAGCGTACACTTTTTCTAGATAAAGATCAAATGGTAATATACTAAATTACTCTTTTTTAATGGGTTTCAATAACTGAACATCTTGTTGGGGGATGTGATATATCTCAAGAATCTTTTTTTTTTTTGAGACAGAGCCTCAAGCTGTCACCCTGGATAGAGTGCGGTGGCATCACAGCTCACAGCAACCTCCAATTCCTGGGCTCAAGCGAGTCTCCTGCCTCTGCCTCCCAAGTAGCTGGGACCACAGGCGCCCACCACAACGCCCG
>CAUYRH010046418.1:0-21797 GCA_963574655.1 Perodicticus potto
GAAAGATCTCTATAAAGAGAACTATGAAACTTTAAGAAACGAAATAGCTGAAAATGTTAACAAGTGGAAAAACATACCATGCTCATGGCTGGGAATAATCAACATTGTCAAAATGTCTATACTACCCAAAGCAATACATAATTTCAATGCAATTCCTATCAAAGCTCCATTGTCATATTTTAAAGATCTCACTAAAATAATACTTCGTTTTATATGGAATCAGAAAAAACCTCGAATAGCCAAGACATTACTCAGAAATAAAAACAAAGCAGGAGGAATCATGCTACCAGACCTAAGACTCTACTATAAATCGAAAGTGATCAGACAATTGAAGCAGTATCAAAAATACACTACTGGGACCTGATCAAACTAAAAAGCTTCTGTACAGCTAAGAACATAGTAAGTATGGCAAGCAGACAGCCCTCAGAATGGGAGAAAATATTTGCAAGTTATGCCTCCGACAAAGGTTTTATAACCAGAATACACAGAGAACTCCCACGTATTAGCAAGAAAAGAACAAGCAATCCCATGTCAGGGTGGGCAAAGAACTTGAAGAGAAACTTCTCCAAAGAAGACAGGCACACAGCCTACAGACACATGAAAAAATGCTCACCATCCTTAATCATCAGGGAAATGCAAATCCAAACTTCTTTGAGATATCACCTAACCCCAGTAAGATTAGCCCACATGACAAAATCCCAAAACCAGAGATGTTGGTGTGGATGTGGAGAAAAGGGAGCACTTCTACACTGCTGGTGGGAATGCACACTAATACATTCCTTTTAAAAGGATGTTTGGAGAGTACTTAGACATCTAAAAATGGACCTTCCATTCGACCCTATAATTCCTTTACTAGGTATATATCCAGAAGACCAAAAGTCACACTACAACAAAGACATCAGTACCAGAATGTTTATTGCAGCCCAACTCATAATTGCTAAGTCATGGAAGAAGCCCAAGTGCCCATCAACCCATGAATGGATTAATAAATTGTGGTATATGTACACCATGGAATATTATGCAGCCTTAAAGAAAGATGGAGACTTTACCTCTTTTGTGTTTACATGGATGGAGCTGGAAAATATCCTTCTTAGCAAAGTATCACAAGAATGGAGAAAAAGCATCCAATGTACTCAACTAATGTACTGAAACTAATTTATAGCTTTCATATGAAAGCTGTATCCAAATTATAGTATAAAGAATATGGGGAAAGTGGCAAAGAAGGGGAGGGGAAGGGAGGGGAAGGATGGGTGGAGGGAGAGTAATTGGTGAGCCCACAACTATGGTGCATCTTAGAAGGGTACAGGTAAAACTTACTAAATGTAGAATGTAAATGTCTGAACACAATAACTAAGAAAATACCATGAAAGCTATGTTAACCAGCTGGATGAAAATATTTCAAATTTTATATAAAATCAACACATTGTACCCCATGATTGCATTAATGTACACAGCTATGATTTAATAATAACAAAAGGCTCAGAAATTCTTTAATTTACAGCAGAATAAACCAAGACCTGATAGTTTGTGAAGAGAATGTTTTACATAAAATAAATTTAGTGACAATTAGTTAAAATTTAAGGCAGAAATAAAACATGACAATGATTGTGGCTATATTTGCATATTCCTTTATTGTGTGGAAACATAACTTATAAAAATACAGAGATAAAAATTTTTAATATTTAACTGAAAGTATATTCTTCTTATTGAAAAAACTATGGTTGAAATAATAGACCCATATCAATTAATTATTTGTTCTTTGTGAACAAGAGGATATATTTCCTAATCAGTTAGCAATTTTCATGTGTTTAAGAGTCAGATTTTCTTTCTTTTTTTTTTGAGACAAGAGTCTCAGATTTTTAATGCATAGAATAAGAAATAATTTTTATTAGTGTTAGGAAAACTTATTTCTTCTTTTCATCCTCATAGTGGTATTTGTTAAGTGATTTTGCATTGGTAAGACCATAAAGCCCTATCAGGCATGACAGAACCTCTTTTGAGTAAAGACCCCTATATGGGATGAGCTTTGTGATTTCCTACGTGATTTTATTATTCTGGCCACAGTTCATTCTGTCATCACCAGCACCAGCTAATGGGGCACATTTATAGTCTGGACTTAAGCCCGTGACTTCCGACAGAAGCACGATTTTGGAGCTCTGGACAAGAGGACTCTCAACTGGGTACAGAGAAACATTCCCAATGTGACTTTCTTGAAAAGTTTTGCATGTGAGACACACAAGAAAAAAAGCAAGAGCAGCAGCAGAAGATTGAGGCACTAGGACAAAACCAGGAAAGGAAAGCCAACGGTGGGGGTGGTAATGCCTGTGACTCAAAGGAGTAGGGCGCCGGCCCCATTTAGCCATATACTGGAGGTGGGTGGGTTCAAATCTGCCCTAGCAAAAAAATAAAAAAGAAAAGAAAAGAAAAGCCAACAGGAGGATCTTATCTCTTTCAGAAGAGAGCACAAGTTTTCCAAATCGCTCCCCGTAGCTTTTGGGTTTCTGAGCTTGTTAGGACTAACAGCGTGGCTGTAGAAGATTCTTCTGTGCACCCTCTTGAGGCCTGCAAGGGGAAATTTCAATGAAAAGCAATGACTTAACAATTATGAATTGGGCAGCAATAAACAATCTGGTACAGATATCTTTGTTGTAATGTGGTTTTTGGTCTTCTGGGTATATACCAAGTAAAGGAATTATAGGGTCAAATGGCAAGTCTATTTTTAGATCTCTAAGTGTTCTCCAAACGTCTTTCCAAAAGGGATGTATTAGTTTGCATTCCCACCAGCAATCTAGAAGTGTTCCCTTTTCTCCACATCCATGCCAACATCTCTGGTTTTGGGATTTTGTCATGTGGGCTAATCTTACTGGAGTTAGGTGATATCTCAAGGTAGTTTTGATTTGCATTTCTCTGATGATTAAGGATATTGAGCATTTTTTCATGTGTCTGTAGGCCTTGTGCCTGTCTTCTTTAGAGAAGTTTCTTTTCAGATCTTTTGCCCATCCTGAGATGGGATTGCTTGTTCTTTTCTTGCTAATACATTGGAGTTCTCTGTGGATTCTGGTTATTAAACCTTTGTCAGAGGCATAACCTGCAAATATTCTCTCCCATTCTGAGGGCTGTCTGCTTGCTATACTTACTGTGTTCTTGGCCGTGCAGAAGCTTTTTAGTTTCATCAGATCCCAGTAGTGTATTTTTGATACTACTTCCATTGCCCGGGGGGTCCTCCTCATAAAGTATTCACCCAGGCCAATTCTTTCAAGAGTGTTCCCTGCACTTTCTTCTAGAATTTTTATAGTTTCATGTCTTAAGTTTAAATCTTTAATCCAGTTCTCCTTAGCAAAGTATCTCAAGAATGAAAGAAAAAGTATCCAATGTATACAACCCTAATATGAAGCAAATTTACAGCTTTCATGTGAAGGCTACAACCCAATTATAGCACAAGAAGATGGGGAAAGGGGAAATGGAGGGAAGGGGAGGGGGAGGGTGGGGGCAGAGAGGGTAAAGGGTTCACACTTGAGGTGCATCTTGGAAGGGTCAGGTGAAACCTACTAAATGAAGAATACAAATGTTTTCACACAATGAACAAGAAAATCTCATGAAGGTTATGTCGAACAGGTGGATGAAAGTATTTCAGATTGTATATGAAGCCCACACACTGTACCCCATGATTGAACTAATGTACACAGCTATAATTCAATTAAAAAAAAAAGAGTAAAAAGGAGATTCAAAGACTTTGGGAAGTATCTGCAAAGCTAACCGAAAATGCACCGCTTATTCACGAACTCCTCAGAGACCAGCCCTGGGATCTGTGATCTTGTGTCACCACCAGAACTGTGGGAACCTGCGTGCAGATGGTGCAAGTTCTCTTTTGGGGCCTCACGTCCTCTGGCGGGCCCAGCCTGCTCCAGTGTCCCCTTCCCTTCTAGAACTGTTACACAGGCCTGAAACCCCTGCCCTCTTCTTTGATTTCTGACAATCGTACAAAAATTACTCTCAGTCACTTAAAAAATTTATTCCCTCAAACTTGAGCTCTGTGACTTACTTTTATTTCAGTGGCTCCGACCTTTAATCCCAGCACGCTGGAAGGCTGAGACAGGTGGACCCCGTCTCTACTAAAAATAGAAAAACTAGCCTGGCTTTGTGGCAGGGCCTGTAGTATCAGCTACTGGGGAGGTGGAGGCAGGAGGATCCCTTAAGCCCAGGAGTTTAAGCTGGCTGTGAGCTTTGATACCCCAGTACTCTACCCAGGGTGACAAAAACTCTGTCTCCAAAAAAAAAAAGGACTGAAAACCTGTGGGAGGTTTTCCTTCAGTTTTGCAATGTGTAGTTTATACAGCCACGACCTCTCCACCTAGGTCACGGTCTCAGAGTCCTTCCTGCAATTCTAACATCTTCTAAGGATCAAAGAGACATGGGTCAACCCAAGACAACGGAGATTTTGCAGAACCCAAACCAACCCCGGACACATCACGTTCATACTGAGAATTGCAGGACAGTACTTGGGCAACACTGAGGTATGCATACTATTACTAATTTCTGAGTTAACTTACACTATTTCCAAAAGGAAAGACAGGACTTTTTTACCAGCTGAAAATCAATTTTCTAAGCATGAGCCATGTAATGAAAAACTCTTTTGAGCACCGGGTAAGAACACGAACATATCTGAAAGCACAGGAACCCATAATTATCTCTTTATTGGTCCTTTTCTAGGAAGAAGCCAGGGTCAGCTCTCGAAATCATCACTTATCATCTTAATGACAGGCACTCCACAGTCCCTGGGGCTGAATTCAGGTGATGGTCACACTCATGCCACAGTCCTCCTGGCTTCTGGGACAGGCTCTCTGCCCGCTGCGGCCCAGGCAGACCTCGTGAGCCAGGCCCCTCGGCCCCCAGCACCACTGAACAGGCTGGCCTCACATGGCTTCCCACCTGCACTTCCAGCAGACTAACCTACTCAGGAGGCCAGGAAGCCCCATCCCAGCTGTCACCTGCCAGTCATCCTGTCCCGCTCCTCACAGTGGTGGCTGCATTACGAGGTGGGCCACTCTGTCCAGTGGTCCTCCAGAGACAGCGTAGCCCAAGACACAGGCTTCTGCTCAGTGCAGATCCAGGGCCCAGTTGGCCAGAAGCCTGGAGGGTTCACTCCCCCAGACCCACTGGCAGTCCGGTGGCATCAGCCCTTGTGCTTCACATGTCCCAAGGCCACAGTGAAGAGACTAACCCAGCACAGACTGGGGCACATGCGTGGCGCCCACGTCTGTGCTAACACCAGGAGCAGTTGAGTTTGCTGGGTCACATGCCCCCAGGGCCTGCAGGCACAAAGCTCACCCTCAGAGGAAGTGCTAATTATCCTCCCAGGTAAGGCAGGAGGCCAGGCCTGGGGACAGGGAGAGGGTGCTGGCCTCTCAGAGCCACATCTATGGCTGCAATTCCCACCCGTGGCTCTAGCGACAACATCAACCATGGACAAGAGAGAGCAGCTCCTGGAAGGCACTCATGCCATGGCGCTTCGGACTTGCGGCTGTTACAATGACATACAAACACTCGGGCACACGAGCCATTTCGCAGCCCACTCTCGGAGGTGGCTCACCCCAGGCCGCTGAGACTAGAGGCGGCAACATGTGGGGCATGGCCACCTCCAGGCAGCCACAGAGGAGCAGGATGGCATGTCAGGAGGAGATTGGGCCCCGAGGGCTCCCCAGGCTGTGAGATGACAAGGACCTTGCACAGCGCTCTGCTTCTCCAGACCAGCAGTACCGAGCGTGTTCTCTGTGACTGTCGACATTCTGCCACTGTCCTCGATGCCTGTATTTTAGCCAACTTGAGTCCTAGAAAATTTTTATTCAGGTGACATCAGTGACAAAGAGCCCATCAATAAATATTTTCTGCCTGAGAAATGTGCTCACCCTGGAACAAGAAAATCATGCTGCGCAGCTGCCCAGGCGGCCTTTCAGAGGACAGCCTGGTGGGAAGCCCGCAGGGTTACCCTGCACTCTGGGCCTGGGCCTGGCTGTGTAAAATGCGGCATGAGGACCTTCAGGCGTGGCCTGGAGGGGATCTGCCAGGAGTACGGGACACAGGGAGTGTGCACGGCAGGGTCCCTTCCAAGGTTCAAGTTTAGGTTTTGGAAAATAAACAAGGCCCATGTCCCCACCAGCTGCAACCCCCACAGATTCAGTGCCCTCCACTAGACCTGTCCCCACCCTCAGCGCCGTCCCCTGGGAGACAGGGGCCATAGCTGTGGTGCCTCAGGGACAGGGCAGAGGCTCAGGCCCCAGTCAGTGTGGCAGATGTCTCCGAGGTGTCAGGAGTGTGGAATTGAAGCTTTTTCCACCTGTCTGCACAAAGCTATGTGGTCCCCTGGCCATCTCCTCCAGGGCCCTGCACCTCCTCTCACCCTGACAGCCTGGCATGGCCCAGCCTGCCCCCCGCCCCAAATGCTGTCCTCACTCACACTTGTCCCCCCGCTGCCTCAGGGGGCCACGGTCAAGCTGCGATCTGTTGCCCGGTGCCCCTGGGTGGCATCGTCAGCCACAACTCCCTGACCCCAGGCTCTCTCCCCACAGGCACACCTCGGAGTGTGCGGGGGGAGGGGGGCCTCCTGGCTCCCCGCAGATGCTGTCTCCTCACCTGGCTCACCTCTCTAAGCATGTGGCCATGCCGCCAGCTGTCCAGACCACAAACTTGGCAGCCCTCCTGGATCCACCTCTCTCGTCAAACTATATATCAGAACCCAAGTGTTCATCCTCAAAGCCCATCTAGAGCATGGCCCCCCACAACCCCCTGCCCCGTAAACCTGTCTTGTGGCATTAGCACGAAGCCTGAATGCTAGCGGGCAGCTCATGTGGCTCTGGGCTCTGAGATGCTCCAGGGTGCAGCCTGCACATACAGCTGCCTGCACACAGCCCTGGCTGCCTGACTGAGTTTGGCCTCTTGGCCCTGCACCCTCCCCACCAACCCAGCACCCTCCTGCTCGCTCCCACCACCTTGGATGTCAGAGCATCCCGATTGCACCACAAAGGCACCACACAGAGCCGTATGCGTCACCCTGGACCACTGTAGCAGGCTCCGTGGCTCTGGCCACCACTGCCACAGCACGCACGCTCTGTCCACTTACTTTGCATCCGTCCCTGCTGGAAGGTCCCTTCCAAGAAGACCAGGACTCCCGCTGTGCAGCACCACACCCTGACATCTAGGCCCCCACATTCAGAGGCAACCCAGGGTAGTTAGCAGGTGGATGAGAAGAGGGGATCCACCTGCTATGCCCCTCCAAGGCCACAGCAGGCAGCGCAGGGCTATGCCAGATAGGACAGTGGGTCTGACCAACCTCCAGGGTCTTTGCTCAAGATGAGCAGGAGGGTGGAGTCTGGATGGATCAGAACATGGCCTCCCTCGCATGGGAGGGTGGCTAGATTAGGACAGATAGATACTACAGGCATCGTTTCTCTGAGACTCACCACAAAAATGAGCTTTTCATCTATTTATTTGACTTAAAATCCTTGAGAATTCCCCACTGAAAAGTGATGAAGCCCCCCTAAGACCCAAAAAGCCGTACAGGCTATTGTCTGGCACACTCTGCCCAGCAGATTTCTCAAGTGGCTGCAGGCACTGCCAGGGGAACCCCCGCAGAAGCCCCACGGGAAACCCCATGACAGCACCTTGGGAGTGGCACCTGCTGGCAGCTGAGGGAGATGACAGCTTCAATCCAACCTCCTCTGTCCCCTGGAGCAGTTTCTCAACACTCCATAACCCCAGAGCCCCACTGTGACCTTTTCATACATTGTCATTGAGATTCCTGAAAAACACCAGCAATAGTCTCAGTTCTCAGCGCAGCTCTTTGACAAAAGTATGAAGGTCAGAGATGGCCGGGGAGTTTGGCCAGGCCGCCCAGCATGCAGGAGTACACAGGAACACAGGACCTCAGAGAGGACCCACCTGCTGAGTCAGAGCCTGGCTGAGACACTGGCTATGGGCTGACAGCCCAGGATATTGGGTTTGGTTTTGTTTCCATTTAAAATATATATAGCATAAAATTTCCGGCTTATCATTTTCATGTGTGCACTTCAGTGGCCTTTAGCAGAGTTACACTGTTGTGCAGCTGTCACCACTGTCATCTCCAGAGCTTTTTCATCCTTTACACCTGAAGCTCCATCACCATTAAACACTGATTCCTCATGCCTGTCATCCCACCACTCTGGGAGGCTGAGGCAGGAGGTCACTTGAGCCCAGGAGTTCAAGCTTCAGTGAGCTGTGATGCAGCCACCACACTCCAGCCGAGGACCTGCCTCCAAATAAACAAATAAACCCAACACCAGCCCCCATGCCCTCTTGGCCCCTCACCTCTAACCCTAACCCACACCCCGACTCCTATCTGTCCCTGGGCATGAACTCTGGGTGCCTCTCAGGAGTGAGCCCTGCGGTGCTTGTGGGTTGTGAGCCTGTCCAGAGTTCCTTATGGTTTCAGGTGCCCATGAACTGAATGTCAGTGTTGTCTGAGGACAGGGGGCCAAAGACTGCTAGAGTGGTCTCAGACCACAGGGATCTCAGAGAACATCTGTCCAGCTGCCCTTGCAGGGATGAGTAAACAGAGCCACCTCACAACTTGCCCCGCGCCCAGGGCTGTAGCAGAGGAGCGAGGCATGAAGGACTTACCTGCTAAGAGCTGTTGTCATCACTTCCCAGAGTAGTCCTTGTGGGAGGACAAAAGTGTCTATCTGAACACCATCGCACTCAGCTGGTGACTAACATGCTACCTGCTACACGTGAGTTAAATACACACCGATCAGAGGCCATCCGGGGAGCCCTGCTCTCGCCACTCTGAGCTCTGCCCAGCAGCTACAGGGCATCCGGGGAGCCCTGCTCTCGCAGCTCTGGGCTCTGTCCCATCCGGGAGCCCTGCTCTCACCACTCTGAGCTCTGCCCAGCAGCTACAGGGCATCCGGGGAGCCCTGCTCTCGCAGCTCTGGGCTCTGTCCCATCCGGGGAGCCCTGCTCTCGCCGCTCTGAGCTCTGTCCCATCCGGGAGCCCTGCTCTCGCCGCTCTGAGCTCTGCCCAGCAGCTACAGGGCATCCGGGGAGCCCTGCTCTCACAGCTCTGGGCTCTGTCCCATCCGGGGAGCCCTGCTCTCGCAGCTCTGAGCTCTGCCCAGCAACTACAGGGCATCCGGGGAGCCCTGCTCTCGCAGCTCTGGGCTCTGTCCCATCCAGGGAGCCCTGCTCTCACCGCTCTGAGCTCTGTCCCATCCAGGGAGCCCTGCTCTCGCAGCTCTGGGCTCTGTCCCATCCGGGAGCCCTGCTCTCGCAGCTCTGAGCTCTGCCCAGCAGCTACAGGGCATCCGGGGAGCCCTGCTCTCGCAGCTCTGGGCTCTGCCCAGCACCTACAGCCAGCTAGTCCTTGGCGCCTCTGATTCTGCACCCAGCTGGAGCCCCTGCGCCCTCCGATCTCCTTGCCTCACTCTACCTGCCCTATGTGTCCCATTCTGCGGCTGCAGGGAGGGTGCCTGGGACCAGTCCCACCTCTACCACTCTGGTCCACTGATAGAGCAGCAGGTGATAGGAGGTAGGGACAGGACCCAGAGCCCTATGAGCAGCCCTCACTGACGAGACCGGGGCCACTCTGCAGTGTGGCCAGTGGACAGTGCCTGAGAATGCACTGGGTTGCCACTTGGCCCAGATAGACGCCCGACTTTGGAGCACTGGTGCCTCCTGGAGAACCATGTCAGGGCCCTGGAGGACCTGGGGGCTGTTTCAAATCCCAGCTCAGGGACTTACGAAATAAGACTCCAGGGGACCTGGTGACCTTCATGCAGGAAGGTAAGAGAAATGCTGCTTTAAAGAGACACTCTGGTCACAGTTTGAGCCCAGCCTTCACCTCTGTCACAGGCAGGGTGGGGAGGACTGCAGTGTCCACTGAGCACCTGCATCATTGCACTCAGCACCTGCGTCTGCTTTGCCAATCGCAGTCCAATAATTAGGAACTGAGGACTTCGAGTAGTTCTTATTTTTGTTTTAATTAATTGCTACTTGTGAGTTTATATCATTTGATTTATATATGATAAGTATACATATATAATTGCAAATTTATATATTTGACTTTTAACACTGGTAATGTCTGAGAATTTCAGTGGGGGCAGCACACTTGGGCTTAAACGGCCTGTCTGAGGCTACATGGAGGGGCCCAAGGATCAGGGCTATAAACTCGGGGCAGTCTGATCCCACCTCGCCTTCTGCCCTGACCCCCACGGCCTATGTGACAGCTGAAGACTAGCATGACGTCACATCCGGTGACTTATTTTGAGGTCCCTGTAATGCATGTACATTAGTCTCTTGGGAAGTTTATCTGCTTGAACTGTGTTCCTTTAATCATTTGTCTCAGATCAGTGACTCCAGGCAAATGGTGACACTGCACTGCTAGAAAAGGCCCTGTGAGAGGCCTCCAGGCCACCCAGGTCCAGCCATACCACCTCTCAAATGCAACATCTAGCCTTTCCTAAAGGCCCAGTCTGTGCCGCCATCCTCAGCAAGCACCCTGGAAAGCAAGAGGCCCTGGGCGAGGCCAGCATGGCCTGAGCTCCCATGGTGGTGTCTACCAGCATGAGCAGGGCCAGCAGGCACTGGGGCTACAGAACCCAAAGCGGACAGCACAGGCCCCGCTCCTGTCTCCCCAGAGGTGTGACTGTGAGTTGCTTTTCCACACTTAACTCAATTTCTACATCCTGCAAAACAGGGATTATGAGAGAGCCACCCAAGGGGGTCATTGGACAGACAGTGAGACCTTTAGCATCAGCCTCATGGCACAGGCACCCTCCCTGCTGAACTCCCCTTCTTCACAGATAAGCAGCAGGAATTACTACGCTGCCCCTTATAGGCTCATTCACTAGCCAAGTCAGTGATGGGGCGTGGGCTGAGTGTCCTCACAGAGCACAGCCCTGGAGGCTACAGAGAGACTTGGTAATGGGCATGTGATAAGCGAAGGCTCCAAAATTGTGGAACAATGTGATTCAAAGTGGAAAATGGAAGACAATAAAGAAAAATTAGTAGAACATTCAATAAATCAGACAAAAATAGGAGGAAATTGTGATCCCAACAGGGTCCGAATGTCCTGGTATGTGTGTAAAGCTCTTGGGCCTTTCCCATCATTTGCTGTGGCTGCCCCCTCTTCTGTCCACCCAGTGCCCCATCACAGAGAGAGGCTGGAGCCCTGCATGTCCCCAGTCTCTTCTATGCTGTGTCCTCCAAGCTCAGCTGCACCAAAAGCAGCCGGAACAATGTCAATGTCGCTCATTTTCCTGGAAACACTCAGCCCCACTGTCTCAGGGCTCCTCCTAATCCCCGGTGCAGCCGTAACAGAGACCAGCGGTGGGCCGTGGACAGCAACCACATGGAGATTCCAGTGTCCTCCCTGGTGGGCCTCTGCCCCTACCTCAGGGTGCCACTCCTTGCACGTGCTGTCACATGCACTCTGTTACACTTGCTCACTGACACAGTGGCCACCGGCCATCTGCACCCTTCTCTGGCCCCAGGGGAGTCACCCAGAAGCCCCTGCAGGCAGCATGGTTGGTTCCACCAGTACCAACAGGCCACCCTGCTCCAGAGCCACGGCTGCAGCCTCCCCTGGGGGAGAAGTCTTGGGTGAAAGCCACTGCACTGTTCTCAGACTCTTGCCTTCTGGGCCCCTCATGCAGACCAGAGCCCCCAGCCTAACATCCATCTGAACCTTCAGCATAGCACCAAGACCCCAAAGGGACCCCTGAGTGGTACTGAAACACTTGGTTAGCAGACAGGACAGTAGGGAGAAGTGGACAAGCATTAGCATGTGGCTCTTCGGGTTCCCTGTGGTCCCCTGATTCCTAGGGTTTCCTGTGGTCCCTCAAACTCCTAGGGTTCCCTGTGATCCAGAACTCCTAGGATTCCCTGTGCTCCCCCAAGTTCCTAGGGTTCACTTTGGTCCCCTGAGTTCCTAGGGTTCCTTGTGGTTTCCTGAGTTCCTAAGGTCACTGATTAAGATGATTAGAATTAACTTCTCTGATGAAGACAGGTGCACAGCCTACAAACACATGAATAATGCTCATCATCCTTAATCATCAGAGAAATGCAAATCAAAACCACTTTGCGATATCATCTAACTCCAGTAAGATTAACCCACATCAGAAAATCCCAATACTACAGATGTTGGCATGGATGCAGAGAGAAGGGAACACTAACACCCTGCTGGTGGGAATGCAAGCTAATATGACCTTTTTGGAAAGAACTTGGAGAACACTCAAGGAACTAAAAGTAGACATACCACTTGGTCCTGCAATTCTTCTAGTAGGTATATACCCAGATGATCAAAAATCATTTTACACAAAGACATTTGCACCAGAATGTTTATTGCAGCCCAATTCATAATAGCCAAGACATGGAAACAGCCCAAATGCCCACTGACTGATAAATGGATTAACAAATTGTCTATATGTACACCATGGAATACTATGCAGTCACAAAAAAAAAAATGGAAACTTCACATCTTTTATGTTTACCTGGATGGAGCTAGAACATATTCTTCTTAGTAAAGTGTCTCAAGAATGGAAAAAAAGTATCCATTGTACTCAATACTACTATGAAATCAATATATAGTCGCCTACACAGTCACACAAATGGCAAAACATAACTATAGTCCAGAAAGTAGAAGGGAAGAGGAGAGAGAGGGGAGGGGAGGGGGGATTTGGGAGGAGGGAGGACATTTGGGGGAGACCTCACCTGATGTGCATGATACAATGGTACATTTCAAAACTATTTAGAAATGAGTATAATTGTAATGGATGTGTTACTTAGTTCAGTGTAAGTATTTCACATTGTATATCGAAACAGTACCCTGAACCCTATAAATGCATCAATGTACAAAGTTATGATTTAATAAAAAATAATTTTAAAAAAATGAATTAACAAAAAGATGATTAGAATTACAGAGGGCTAAGATCAAAATAACTTTTCAAATGCTATAAAGGTCTAAGATGTCAGTCAACATGCATTTTTCTGTTAAATGGATTGGATTCTGCAGAAAAACCAAAATGGAAGATGGAAAATAGAAAAGGAAAATTAGTAGAACATTCAATAAATCAGACAAAATAGGAGTAATGGAGGGATGTTTAATCCCACTTTCTAGGACCATCTGCCGTCCAACCTGTGTCCAGACACACCCTTTGCACACATTGAAGAGCCTGATGCTGTGGCCAGTGTCCTGGGCATTCCTGATGAGAAGCAGGGTTCCCAGGCCCAGGGAACATGGACGTAACAGCATCACTCACCACCCTGCCCCACAGAAGCTGAACATGTTCGAGGCACCTCAAAAATCCTACTGTTCTCTTCACACTCAGCCGCTCCCAAAGGCACACAACTCACAGACAGAGGGGACAACAGCGCCAGGACCTTCCCCTTCATCCCATGCGAGTGCTCACCAAACTGACTCAGACCACGCATTTTAGGGGACACAAGGAAGCCCACCAATGCCTATTTGAAAAGCCCCTCATTTCTACACAACTGTCCTACCACCTGCCTCCCAAAGCAAAGCAACTCTTCCTCTCACAAAGCAAGAGCTGTCCACAGCACCCAACCGGCTGCGGTCAGCTTGGTCAGCAGAACTCAAGAAGTGCTCACCGCCTGCAGATCCGCTCCGCTGCCCTCCACTGTTCTCAGTTAGCCAGATGATAGTAAAATCAAAGAACTGTATCATATTCAGAAGATTCAGCACGGTCACCAGGCTGCGGAAGCATCCTTTTCAGTGCTCACGTGCTGGGAGAGATGCGGGACGGCCCTGCTCCCGGGAGGTCAATAATCAGCAGAGACACCCTCCACAGCGTTGCTCCAAAGTGTGTCCACCAGAGTCACTGAGCACATCAGGAGAGCAGTGAGCACTGCTCCCTCCCCAGGAATTCCTGCCACCTCGGGCTCACAGTGCAGGATCCTCAGAAATCCTCAGAACCCCAAGGGGCTGCGGTAACAAAGCTCCACACACCCAGAGACTTGGCACAACCCACACAGCTCCCAGGAGGCCAAAGCCAATTGTGCCAGCAGACACCAAGCTGTCGGCAGGCTGTGTCTGCTCCGAAGAATTGGGGATCCTCATCTCTCCGGGCTTCCAGGGGGTGCATCCGTTGGTGGTGACCCCACAGCCCACCAGCCCATGTGTCCATCTCCACATTCTGCTTCCACTTAGAGGGCCATGTGTGACATCGTACCCACCAGAACAGTGCAGGATCACAGTCCCCAAGCCAAGGTCCCTGGCCACATCTGCAGAGTCCCTGCTGACGTGGAAGGTGACATGTTCACAGATTCTTAGGAGACGTTATTCTGCCCACCCTAGTGGCACATGGAAGGCTGACATCAACCATTTCTCTCCCCGCAGCAAGAAAGGCAGAAGCCAACTGTCCTCAGATTGGCTGACCAGATGAGGGGTCAGACTGATCGCCACCAGCAGCCTGACCCCTCATCTGGCTGTCCCCTGTGGGACCTTGTCATGCAACCCCTGGAATGCTTCTCTCCCAGACCCACAGGGACACTTGGCACCATCGTCCTAATGAGAACGAGGCCTCTGTGGAATTTCAGACTCATTCCCACTGCTCCACTTAAGCCACAAGATGGAGAAATCCCACCTGTTCAGCTCTTCACAAGCCTCTCCTAAGCTTCCTCTTAGCACTTTCCCAAGTGCCCCAAATAGGATGCAGGTGCTTATAAAAACCTTGGTCTCTCAAAGGCGGTAAGTTTTCAAAATTAGCTTACTAGAAGAATCTCTTCTTTTCCCCAAGAAAACTTAGAGCTCTAACACACAAAGTAGATGAAAGTGTGGTTGATGGAGCTGGGGGTGGGGGGGAGCTCAGTCCTCCAAGTCCTCAGTGACCCTTGCAGGCCATCCCCAGCTCTAGGGGGTCCAGGGCACCATCAGTGAGACCAGGGCTGTGTGGGCTGAGATCAGAAAACACCGTTCTAAAGGATTAGGGTCCCAAGGAATAGGTAACACCTATCTACTGCCAGGGCACAGGTCACTTGGGAGCTAGACAGACACCCACCTCCTGGACATATAATCAAAAGTGCTTGTCCCAGCTCCACCAGGAGGGGCCTGGGAAATGAGGCAGAGAACCCGTGCACCTCTGAGCACAGTGCCTAGGCCAGTGTTTAGGCTGAACCCACGCAGCATGGACCCATGTGCCTGCAGAGGCCGTGTCTCCCCGCTGGGCCCAGAGGCTCTGGGAAGGACCCCATGAGCTGCCTGTGAGTCTCCACATGGCGTGCAGCCTCATTGTGGCCCAGTCTCTTCATCTGTAAAATGTGGATTATTGTGAAAAGTAAACAGTGGATACACCTGCCATCTCCTTACTGCGTGACACACAGAATGAACTCAACCAACATTAGCTTACTGTTGCTCTTCAGCACTAATGGCCACACCGCTGGACACTAGCAGCTCCAGATGCTGCTGGGTGAGGCCAGACGCAGTCACCTCCAGAGGGCTGCGTGGAGTCCCATTGACCTTCCAATCCAGCGTCATGGCCAGATTCATAAAACCCAGATGGAACCACCGCTCACCACCCAATGGCAAGGGGTGAACAGCCCTGCCTCTCGGAGACAGCTGCATGGAGGAGCTGCCCTGCATGTTCAGAAAGACGTCATGAGAGCACCATGGCCATCGTGTCCCTGTGACTGACAATGCCAGAAGCTGATTAGAAACGGTGCACTGTGGCCTGGAATCGATTCTGTCACCTCAAAGAATGAGAAGGAGAGTTGCAAGTGACAAGTTACTCTGCAAGAAACCAAATTGGCGGCATTCTTCTAAAAGGAAGTAGCCAAGCTTTGAGCTGAAAGTCCTTTGTTTACAAGACTACTCCAGGAGAATAATCTGTTGATAGGAGCACATTCCCCGAGAACCACACATCTACAGTTCGAACCTCTGCAGGAGTGGTCCCAGCTACAGATGAGTTATTACCAACATATGGATTGTCAGAAATGCCATGACAATTGGTCTACATCAGACATCCTCAAACTTTTTAAACAGGGGATCAATTCACCGTCCCTCAGACCGTTGGAGGGCCGGACTATAGTTTAAAAAAAAAAAAAACTATGAACAAATTCCTATGCACACTGCACATACCTTATTTTGAAGTAGAAAAACAAAACAGGAACAAATATAATTCACACCAACGCATGTGGCCTGCAGGCCGTAGTTTGAGGACCCCTGGGATTTTACTTCCTTCCCAGCCGGGCTTCTGGAATGAGCTGTCCAACCTTTCCACCTTCACGCAGACGGGAATGAAGAAAGCACAGTGGCAGACCAGTTAGCCCCCAAAGCGAGCAGAAAACCTGTCATCAGGATTCACGGCTTCTCAGCACAGCAGAGACTAAGGGCTAGAACCTCAGTTTCTCTCTCCCATAACTGCCACCAAAAATTACTCCTTATTTGTACTGACTGGGTCATACAATTACTATATAGGGTGCCTAGCGATACCAACAGGTCCAGGGAAAGAGTAAGTTTTTGCCCCACCCACCCGGAGCCCTCCCTGGAAGGGACTACCATTGCCAGTTATCAAGAATATTTCCCAAAATATGCATCAAAGGTTTTATTTAGTCAAAATAGGACATTATAACAATATTTTGCGTTTTTAGTTTTCTTGGAAATATTTCCAAATAATTAAACATAAAATTGCTTTATGTTTTTAACAGCCACAAAGGCTATTCCAGGCCATGGACGCGTGTGAATTACCCGTCCATTGCTCTCTTCGTGGGCACTGATGTCACTTTAATCTTTTGCTTTTAAAAACAATGGCACAGTGAATATCCATTTGCATTATTTCACACATGTTTAAATATGTATATGTGATAAATAGCAATATGTAGACTGGTTGGGTCTAAAAACACGCATATTTGCAACTCTGCTAGACATTATCAAATTGCTCTCCACAGACACTACGCCAATTCATTCTATGACTAGGATAAATAAGTTCACCTACTTCACTCTTTTGCCAAACCACTATGTTGCCAAATTTGGGGTCTTTGCACATTTAATAGATAAAAGAATCTCAAAATAATTTTAATGTATTTCTCTAATTATATGTTGAATATTTTTTAATAACTAATATAGTCAAGCAAGATATTTAATATAAGATGCATTTGTATTTCCTTATTTGTTAACTGTTGATAAACATTTTTCTAGTGGGTTGATAAAATGTTTTAATTTATTTGCAGGTGACTTCGTGTATTGAGAGTTAGTCCCACGTCTATAATACAAGTGGCAAGCCGTACAGTGCATCTCAAAAAACTAGTAAAACAAGAGCAAAATAAAACCAAAATTAGTGGAAGAAAAGAAGTAATAAAGATTGGAACAGGAATAAATGAAATGGAAACCAAGAACAAAAAGATCAGTAAAACAAAAGGTTCATTTTATGAAAAGATAAACAAAATTGACAAACCATTAGCTAGCCTAAGAAAGAAAAGATTCTATTTGAAAATTGGCAGGTAATATATTTATGTTGACTAAAAATGGATTCTCAAATGCACCAAAATATTGATTATATTCCTGGAAATCTTGAAATCTGTTTTCAAACACTTATACCAAATCCAAAAGCAAGGCTGTGTATTTTTCACTGTTCACAGGACTCTGTTTACACAACATGTTGAAATGCTTAAAATTACTTGCCTTAATTTGAGCTTATCACAATTTCAGTTTCATTTAGAATGCTGTTATGGTTTGAAACATTATATTGATAAGTTGGTTTTTAACTTAAACACGCATGTTTAACTCATTTAAATAAGTGATTAAATCCACTAAAAATGCTAAACCTGTAAGCCAGTTTTCATTATAACTTCATAACATACTGCAAGTCATAAAATCTTTTCAACATTTGGCCTCAACTTAGCCATCTTACTTTCGAAAAGTAAATGATGCCACCTTAGTCAGCATCAATACTTTTAAGGAATTCTTGGAATTGGCCCTTATGAAATTCATCCCTTGGCCTTTATAAAAATCACAGTCTCAATGAGGATTTGCATGATGTTATCCATTTTTAAAGCTTTTGCATGTAAATTTTCTTGATGTGGTATGCAGTGATACTTCACCAAATGTGAGTTTGGGGCAGCAACTGCATCATTTTCTATTAATTTTACAAGTTCCTCTCTTTTACCTACCATCGCCAGGGCACTGTCAGTAACCACACCAGATACATTGACAATGGAGAAAGAAAATCACTTTAACATATTTTATACTGCTTTGTATAAGTCTCTTGATTTAGTTGTGTCTTTTAATGGCACTAAAGAAGCCATTTCTTCAGTGACATCGTATTCGTCATCAATACCTCTGATCAAATGGCAAGTTGAGCCATATTGTTAGCATTAGTGCTGTCATCCATTGCCAAAACATAACATTTTAAGTCAGCAGCTTCACTCTCCAAACTTCTTGTGATAGATTTTCAAATTTCTTCAATTTGCCTGGCTGTCGTCTGGTGAGACAAACTGATTAAAAATATCTGCCTTTTCTTTGGGGCAAATTTTATCTGCCATGCTCTCCATACATTGCTCAATAAACTCAACATAAGAAATGATTTTGTTTTTTTTACTATTATATATACTACCACATAACTTGCTTTTACAATGGAACCACCTAAATTGTAACTTTTTAAATAAATTTTTGTTGAGAGACAGACTTTTTTTCAGTTCCTCGATTTTGTCCTTACAGCACAATCCTTCATTCACATCAAATTTGGATGCATGTTTTTGCATATGATACCTTTCCAAATTATAGTCTTTGAAAACTTACACAAATTCTCTACAAATTAAGCAGAGTACCTTACCATTTGACTCAACAAAAAAGTAGTCATCTGGCTCGGCGCCTGTGGCTCAACGGGCTAAGGCGCCAGCCACGTACACCTGAGCTGGCGGGTTCGAATCCAGCCCGGGCCCGCCAAACAACAATGGCAGCTGCAACCAAAAAAAGTAGTCATCTGTCCACTCTTCACTGAACAATCTTCCTTCATCCATAAGTTTTCTTTGGGGGGGGGCTCTATTTTCTTTTGTGACATTGTAGAAGCCATGCTGGGATTTTAAAAGTAACAATAGATGAAGGACCATATTTACTTTTGTTATGAAAATTAACTGGCAAGGTGGGGACATTGCAGGGCACGGAGGGCGATGTGTGAGGCACTGCCCAGGTGTGGAATGTGCTCATCTGACTCCTAAATGTTAAACACCCAGTGTCGCAATGTGGGTTGGAAAATGATTGATGATCACTACCTGGCCAAGCATCACTCCCTGAGCACAAGTATCATCCCATGGTTTCAGTTCGACCATCTGTGCTTAGAAGTGACACACTGGAAGCCTCACTCCACCATAAACTAGAGCCGCACATGTGTGTAATTAGTGAGAGTGTATGTGTGCTTGTTATGTGACATTGTGACATGATATCATCATCTACAAAGTTCACGCTTGGGAACTGTGCAATCAAGTTCCACCAAAAAACACACAAAATCTCACAATGTTCTAAGTAAGTTTACAACTTTGTGTTGGGCTGCATTTGCAGTGATCCAAGGATGCAGGTTAGAAACCCTTGTGGCAAGGATTTAATAACTAGAATATAAGTAGCTCCAACATCACAATAGGCAAAAACCAAATAATCCGATTTAAAAACCATGCAAAGGTATTTCTCAAAAAGAAGACATACAAATGGCAAGCAGGTATATGAAAAATGTCCAACATCATTAGGCATCAAAGAAATACAAATAGAAACTACATTGAGAGGTCATCTCACCCCAGCTAAAAGGGCTTTCACCAAAAGGGCAGTCAACAGTGAGTGCCAGGGAGAATGTAGAGACATAAGTTAGTATAACCAGCAGAGAAGATGGTATGGAAGTTCCTCAATAAACTAAAAATAGAACAGCCATATGAGATAGCAAACCCACTGCTAGGCGTATATCCAAAAGAAGGGAATTCGGTACATCAGAAAGATCTCTGCATTCCCATGTTGACTGCAGCACTATTCATAATAGCCAAGTTTTGAAATCACTTAAATGTCCTTCAATGGATGAAGGGATATAAAAAAATTGTGCTACACATACACAGTGAAATATTACGCAGTCATAAATAAGAAAGAAATCCTGTCATTTCCAACAACACGAGGAACTGGAAACATTTATGTTTTAAGTGAGATAAGTCAAGCACAGAAAGACGAAACTTCCATGTTCTCACTCATATATAGGAGCTAAATATTAAAAACAAATGGTCTCAGGCAGAGAGTAGAATGATGGTCACCAGAGACTGGGAAGGGTTGTGGGGAGGGGGGATAAAGTTGGAATGGATAATGGGTGCAAAAATACAGTTATATAGAATGAATAATACAGTGATACCTTGGAATCCAAACTTCATCGGCTCCAGAACCCCATTGGAGTTCTAAATCATTTAAGTTCCAAGAAAAATTTTCCCCTTTAAAATAATAGAAACTGGATCAATTCCTGGGTCCCATAAACTCGAATTTTCAAAATGATTTTAATACGCTTGTATTTTAAGGTAAAATGTTAACAAAGGCCTTTTTTTTTTTTTTTGAGACAGTCTCAAGCTGTCACCGTGGGTAGAGTGCCCTGGTATCACAGCTCCCAGCAACCTCCAACTCTTGGGCTTAAGCGATTCTCTTGCCTCAGCCTCCCAAGTAGCTGGGACTACAGGCACCAGCCACAATACCTGGCTATTTTTTGTTACAGGTGTCATTGTTGTTTAGCTGGCCCAGGCCGATTTCGAACCCACCAGCCTCCATGTTGTGGCCCGCACCATAACCACTATGCTACGGGCGCCAAGCCATAAAGGCCTGTTTCACCACAATTGAACACTTGGTTTGAAACATATCCCTCATGGTTCACAAAGTCCTTACACTCCTTTACAAACTTTTCTGCTGCTTCTGAATTAGCACTGGCAGCCTCTCGGTGCATAACAACACTATGGCTCCCAGTCTTTCCTTAAAGTTCTGAGCCACGCCCTGCTGGCTTTCAACTCCTCCTTTTGAGCACTGGTATCAGGCATGCCTTCCACTAAATCATCGTGGAGAACCTTGGTTTTCTTCCAAAGTTGCTTTTTTTTTTGAGACAGAGTCTTACTATGTCGCCCTCGGTAGAGTGCTGTGCTGTCACAGCTCATAGCAACCTCAAACTCTTGGGCTTAAGCAATTCTCTTGCCTTAGCCTCCCAAGTATCTGGGACTACAGGTGCCCAGCTATTTTGTTGTTGTTGTTGTTGTTGCAGTTGTTTAGACGGCCCGGGTGGAGTTTGAACCCACCACCCCCGGTATATGTGGCTGGCACAGTAACCACTGTGCTACATGCGCCAAGCCGGCTTTCTTACAAATTATCATCTCTGAAATCACATCACCAGCCAGCTCTTTCTCATTAATCCAACATAAGAAGAATTTTTCCATCTCTTCCATACTTTTCCATCTCCTAAAGGTCAGCGTCATAACCCCTTCTGCCACATAAGCTGCTTTGAGAGCCTCTTTATTTTTCAAAATCATACAGTTTAGGCATCCCAAACATAGCAAGAACAGAATATGGTTTTCTTTTAGCATCACTGAATAAGTGCTTCTGACCTGACACTGCTCTACCTTTGCCTATTACTGATTATACTAATCAGATTTATGTTTTCCAGAAAGGTCATCAAGCCACACGCAATAAAGATGGTTCCAGTCCATGAACCCCTGTATCACTCTCCCTCCGGAGAAACCCCAACTGCCCCCTTCTGTCATCGCCCGACCCAGCAGGAAGCAGTTAGATCGAGTCTTCGCCCCTTTTCCCTAAC